>JAEMON010000009.1:13616954-13635841 GCA_030264115.1 Lygus lineolaris | reverse complement strand
CTTCTATTTTCATACCAGAAACATCACCATAAGAGCCATGGCTATCATCACATTTTCCCTCCTCTTAATTGAATCATACATTCATCAGACCTCTTCATATGTATAGTCATTTCATAGATATGATGTGGTATACCCTCCTTATTACTTGCGGTGTGATCCTGAGTGAACAAGAGATATAACAGAAGCAAATATTGATAGGTACCCGATGATGGCTTAATGATTTTTAGGTTGTCTATTTGCCTTGTAAATATTCTCATTCAAACGACGCACAGTGGGACGAAATGGGGTTTTGAGGGGACATCGCCAAAAAAAAAAAAAAAAAAAAAAAAAATTCCTACCTATTAAGGTTTCGGGCGACATATTTTCTGAATATGTATATAGGTATACATAGACTGAAGTATTTGGAGACGAAGTTTCAATTTTTTGAACTACTTCCTTACCCCAGTTTTTTTGGAAAGATCACTCAAAAATCGAGTAGAAATCACGATCTTCTGTGAATTTTTTAAATTGTTTCCGGCAATCATAGTCTCAGTATATTTTTCATGAAATATATCCAGTACCAACACCAACACAGCTGACCTAACAGAGAGGATAATTTTATTACCTACTGTTGAATTCTGGCACACTTACTGTCTGTGAGTAATATATTCACGAGCTGAGTTATAGACGTCCAAAACAGTCGATGTGACTAAAAATGGGTGAACTTTGTGGCGCCTGAAACAGTTAACGACGCCGTACCTCTTATACTCTATAACTGTATCCATCAACCATATCGAACTCAGATGGAAACCCCTTTTCTTCACCCAGTGAATAATTTTCTTCCAGAGTCGTATCGTATCAGCCGTTAATTTTCTTCATCCGGCCGTCGTGTAAGGGAGAAGACAGGGGAGTAACCCAAAGTACTAAATCAAAAGAGCCGGAAGCCGTAAAGTTATTTCTGAAGCGCGAAGGCTATTGCCTCAAGACCGTCTTCCAGAGTCGTATTTGGTCGTAAATTAACATAAAATACGATCATCAATCGGGAGACTAGATAATGAACTTTCGAATACATCGGAGCTCGTTGTTTTTTGGACTTGACAGCTCGAGGAGAGCGCTATACACTGTTGATATTTAAAAAAAATGACTACATCCCATCGATTTAGATACATGATGAATAGTCAGATGAGAAACCTATATAATGATTAGGAAGCTTGAAAGTGACGTTTACCCTACCCCACTACGACAAATCGGGATTTTTTATCTCCGAGAAGATTCGAGAACAAGGTTATTTGAGGGTGAACCTCATACGTGTACCATGTACCTTCTTAACTCTGAAAACACCAGAAAGTTTTCGAATTGAAAGTGTTTGATGATTTACAAGGGAACACAAAATTAAGGGATCGCCCTGTGATTATATCATATTCCATTGAACAATATAAAATTTTCGAACCAAGATTTGAAGACAATATGAAATTCAAGCTCATTATCATTCGAGATCAGGACGTTCCCGTTTCAAAATAGAGAGTTTTTGTTCGGAGACAAAACCGAAAACGAAACGAGTAAAATGGACCAATAAGCTTGAAGCACGACTCTACACGTATACGAAATGTTTTTCGTACATATATACGTGAAGAGCTGCCTCTAAACGTATATACGATAAACTTGTCGTTGATGAAAAGAGAATGCTTCAAGCTCATTGGCCCATTTCCCTTTATCACCTATACGCTTTCGTTCTCGTTTTTCAAGTTTCGTTTTTCCGAGGAGATGACGGGAAGAATAAAAACACTCTAATGATGATAAATAAGTGTTGTTAGGAATTTTAGAGGGTTGCATTCCACTTCTCCATAGATGGGTGTTATTTTCAGAAAAAAAACAATAATAAACTCCACCAACAATATGATAAACAATGTTTATCCACACGAAATTCAAGGGTCGACTAATGAGATTAACTTCTTTTCACCTCGAGCATCAGTTGGATCGGACACGGTCGAAGAAATATTTACTTTCCGCTCATTTAAAGACAAAAGACCTGTTATTTTTCTTTTGTTCATCAACGCGTTATCCTTTCATCCAAACTCGTGCTGGAAGACGAAGAGGGAGGAGTGAGTCAGGGTTGCCCACACGAAAACATTTTCATTCCAAACGTGGATTCTAAAACGATTCCACACCAAAGAAACTATCCTGTCGAATTAATTATAGACTTGACCACTTTCAGTTCCATTCTGGGTTTTGAAATTTTTAAACAAAGAAGGAACATTACAGAAGAGTTTGTTTCACACCCTTTCAACTCACTCAGCTGTGAAGAATTGAAAGGGGCCTGTTGGTTCTTCTTCAAGCAGAATCAACTTCGAGAGTTTTACAGATGGGTGCTAAGATATGAAATGAATCGTCAAAATGATAATACTGTTTTAAGAAGGATTGCCTGAATACACAACATTTGAAAAATATGGGGCTCTGTGTACCCTAACTGTGTTTATTGTACTTAGGTCAGTTATTTTAACCAATAAATTAATATGGAAATAGGTGTATAGAAGCATACATAAGTTAACTAATCGTATAATGAAAAAATGATCTTCTATGATCGGAGTAGCCTACCATGGATCGAACTACCATAGAACATCGGCAACAAGGCGAGATACTTTCCATGCTGGAATGTTCAGAAAAACCTGGGGCTTAAGCTCAAAATGATACTATGGTTGGATACAGGCCTATATATTATAGTCACCTACGCTGATATTTTGAGATGGTCTAGAACCAAACAACATTCTGTCCAGAAGACTCTAAACAGGGTACAAAGACAAGCATGCTTGGGTATATTACATTCACAATGCCAACCTGCCCTACTCCAGCAATGGGGGCACCTACTTCTAGTCCTCCCTCCACTGCAAATCCATGTGCGGAATGTAGCCTTCCTAGGGGCTGCGAGGCTGCTACGCTTCGGATATATAGGATCAGGATCCAGATTTAGGTTTCACAGAATTCTAGAGAAAGATGAATGTGAGATGGCTCTGACAGTCACTGGGAAAAAATTTCGAAATACCTTTTACTCGTAAAGTGATCATCAATGAGACTGCTGGAAAAGGAGGATGCCCAGACTTTCTCAGGGCTTCACGGTGTGGTACATGGATGGGTCAGTTATTAATTAATTGGAGGTTTGGATCAGACAGGAAAGGTCAAGCGACCTACCTCAAAAAGTCTCTCGGGACTAATGGCACGACCTGTCAGGCAGAGGTTCATGCTATCGAACTGTGTGGTAAAGAAGTGCTGGACAAGCATATCAACAGTGCTGAGGTATACTTTCTATACGACAGTCAGACTGCCCTGAAGGCCACGGCTTCCTACGCTGTAAGTCTGAAGTTGGTCTGGAACTGCGAGGCCCAGAACAATCAGGTAACTCTTTTCTGGATTCCCGGCCACGAAGGTCATGACATGAGGGAAATGAAGTTGCTGATCGTCTGCTAAAAAAGAACCACCAAAAGTTGTCTACAGAACGTGGTTAGCATGCAATTGGGAGAGTAACGGAATTCAGGACATGGAAACCAGTAGCCATAAAGTCCTCCTATTCCAAAAAAAGAGATAGGAGAAGATTGCCTCCTCCATGATCAGAATATCGCTTTGTTATTTTGTAATTTTCTGATTTCTCAAAGATTCGCTCATGTCAGAGAGTGAAAACGATGAGTTCCTTTCTGCTCAAACTATTATTCATTTTACTTACCGAACCTACAACTATTTTCCGAAAAACGTGTTGATGGAGCCTAGATCGATTTAAAAAAATCGAATTCAACAAATTCATCAGATCACCATGGCAGTAGACGAAACAAATCGGAGTTCCTTACCTGCAAGTTTTGCTTTGAGGAGGGATGTTAGATGTACAGTTCGGTAGCTCCCATTCAAAGCTGGGAAGCCCTTCGAATGTGCTGAGTCAACCTTACTAATGTGCGCAATAATTATGAAAAGAGGAGTGTTTTGTTAATCTCCAGAAGAAACCTCTGCTCATGGGACTGTCTCGCACTAACTCGGTCATTATTACATGAGTCATCAGGCGAGGAAATAGATTCCTGAGCATTCCCCTAGGCCGCTTCTCACAATAAACGAGCATTTTGTGTATCAATTGATTGATTGACATAGAAGTTACTACTGCGATGAACAGGGCGGTCTTAATCATATCATACCACTAGGAGTATGGTTTAGGTACGTTTCCTATTACAAAGTATAGGTATTACATACATACTACATCTTGTGCACTTGTAGTATACTAAAGGTAAGCTGTGGAATGCCGAGAGAATGTGTGATGAAACAAAAATGATTTCTACGAGTATACAATTCAAATATACTCTTGTGACAGAACAACTTGTGAATGATATCTTGACGAAATATGCATAGCAAAATCTTGTAAAAGCACATTAGACGAGTGTAATCACACGAACGTTATGTTTTTTGGAGTGTGAAGACACTTCAAAACATTGTGGGAGGCAAAGTGAATTTCTTGATGTAAAAGAAGAAACCAACGAAAAACCCGGTGGACGGCCGCATGTAAGCGGATGCAATAAAAAAAACGTAACACCTTGAAACTACATGGACAAATTAGCTTCAAGGAGGATGTTTAAACAAAAAGTGATTTAGATGAATTTACGTACTGAATGTTAGAACAAGCTACTGGAGAGTTGGAAAAAGGTGGGATTAGTATGCACAGCTGATGCCCAGCACGGTAACTTAGTGGTTAGAGAAAAAACAGGTTGGACGTATGGAATATTCATCGGGAACCCTTTCCGTGCGCTTGTCACCAATTACAAAGGAAGGGAAGGTATCAAGGAAAACAACTTCCAAACGGGGAGAAGAGAAGCTGCTCGTTGGAATAAGGATGATCCGAGATCACAGATAAAGATCGTCAATGGGGCTTCAAGATGAGTGGCCTGAAGTTGAGAGCTGTTGGAGCAAACGACATTCACAGGAGTTTGCTAGTTCGGTGAATAGCAGACGTAATGATGAAATAAATAATTTAATTACGCCTGTCGGTTTGTAAGGTTTAATCACATTCGAACGGCTAAATCGATTTAAATTAGTGCTTTGATTTGGCTAAACGACCCAGCTAGGTTATATGAGCTGCAGTAAATATCGTATATTTACCATCTTCCTTTATCGTAACAGCTACCATTAAGTGGAGGGATTTCAAACCAGAATAAATTGAGGAATATTCACAATGAATTATTCGGGGAAAACCTAGAAATTGAGCAAGCCTTATTGAAACAGATTTGGAACTATTTCAACATTCCAAGAGTTGGGAGGGGAGGTTTGCCTCCCACAATGCTTCTGACAAATTACTATTTAAGTTTGTGGTGGACAGAACGGTGCTGCTTGGTAACTCATATAAGCATGTCTAGATGTTCTGGCTATATTTATGTAAGGTACAAGTTCCTCGAACTTCGTTAGGCAAGGGGAACCGCTAGCAAAGGGCGTTACAAGCTAGAAGCGCTCGTAATGCTGCGATGCCATAGTACAATTTACGTAGCTGCTTGAGGGGGAGGTAAGCCTGCTGCATCGCGGTACTTTCCTTAAGCTAAGGAGCCGCGGGAGGAGCGACTCTCAACTAGGTTTAAGGACTTCCTTCTGGGGATCTTTCTGATAGAAGAGGAGCAACTGGAAGAACTGATCCAATTCCTCAGATATCTTTGAACACGGAAAATACAGAGAAAAATGGCTCTGCGTCAAGGACAAGCTAAATGGTTGGCATAATAAGAGAAATATCGCGTTCGATTAAAATGTTCTTCATGCCGTCGTCGCTAAATTTCGTGATCTTCGGAGATATCCTTCGCTAATTCGAGATACAATTGAAATGGGGCAACGTCACAAGACTGATTTCTCACCGCTCAACTCTTTCTTGCAGCTTATTGTTCACATTTAAATCCTAAATTAAGCCTAAACTAAAAACTACGCAAGTTAAACAACACACGTATAGAAAAGACGAATACGTGAGTGAAGCGTGACACCCAGACTTGAAAAACAAGAGCGAGGAGCTTATGAAACGCTCACCGAGTCGGCATTTGCATGACCCCCCCTCCCCAAGACGACGTTACTGAGGATGATGAGCCATATTATCACATAATAAGGGAACAAGCCCCCCTACGCATTACCGTTGGTAAATTACTCCGACAATGTGGTTCGGGAACAATGACACTCATTCCTATAATATATGAATTATTTAAAACTAACCTCAGCCCGGCTGATCTCCGCTATTAACATAAAAGGACGGGTACCGTCAGCTCGTGTCGACGTCAAATTGACTAGTCACGCTCCATATACTGATGGTGGCTTCACCGTTTCGATTTTCGACATTTCTAACGGTGAAACCATCTCACTATGCTACAGCTTAGAGCACTACTACCAAAGAGTAATCAATCAGGCGACGACGATTGATGACACCCTTAATTAAGATGATAAGTGATTACACTACGCAGGACGAGAGAGCATTCACCATTTCGCGATCAATCACAAGAAATTGGACATTGCTGAAAATGAAATTCTTGATCAACCCAATAATTATCAAACACGTCGAGATTTTAAAAATAAATCGATTTTTTCACATTTTTCTAGGTGTGACATCATGATAAGGATTTATGATAGATAGGTGCCTCCCTCTGATTATTCCTATGGCAGCCGTAAAAAAATGGAACATGCACATGGAGACTGTTCCGATTTCTGATACATAATTACATTCAAAATACTTGAAAGCCCAATTAGCGTCTAATATCGACAGTGTGGTTTTCATGACAATTGGTGGTACGAGTTTTTTACAGTTTAACCTCATGCATATCTCAGCTTCCCGTTACAGCGGGTTTTGATGAAACCGATTTTTTATTTTGATGAGGGAAAACGATTTTGATGGAGCTTGTATCATGTGATAAAGTAGTACCGGGGACGATTTTTGCATCACCACTAAACAGCTGAGTGAGCCCTAAAGCTGCGATTTGAGACTAATGAGCGAGCGCAGCGAGCTTACGTTAATTACTTAAGATATCAACCCTAGCGAATTGTGAATTTTTTCGAACAAGTTGGTCACTCCAGAAGCATGCCCCAAGCCAACAGAAAACAACGCTTCATAGAGGCAAACATGCTCACGATTATACATTTATACAAAATACGACACCAAGAATGTTGATCCACAACAACGTCAGCGGAGTTTCCCGCAGTCTTGACGCAAAGATGAATTTTCGTTTGTCATTCTACATACGAACCCAATTTAGAAAGGTAAACACTGAATAATTATTTTCAAGGAAGCTCTGAATGAATGATAACTGACTTCGGAAGGTACACCAACGTCAAAACCAGTAAACCGCACCTTCATTCAAGTCGTAGTGGGGAAATCCATACACGGGTAGCGATCTCATTTTCACTCCGCAAGTCTTGAGAGTAGGAAACAAAATGATTGTTTCGATACCGTGAGTAACTTTCACTACGATCCTCTTGAATCCGATATTGAGTGATAAGAGGCAACAAACAATTATTTGTAGGTACTTGTATTTCGTCATTTTCTTTCATTCTACAGAGAACAAGATGGAAGTGAGAAGAACGAGTAAGGCATTGAATGCGGAAAACAGGTCGCCCAACAATGGAGGAAGGTTGAAGTCAATTAATAGAGTCGGATTTCACTTACTATATATCCATATCCATTTTGTATATCCATTTTGATTGTGCCAAATTGTACAAATGACCAGGAAATTTCATTAAAATCCTTAGAGAGATTTTGGGGGAAAGCTTAAAAATGTGCTAAAAACGACTATTTTTGTCAACTATATTGCTTAGTTTTCCCCAAAAAAATTAACCTAGAGGGCTGAATGAATTAGTGACTATACTCCCTTTTTAGCTCCCCTTAATTACTCTTGGAGCGGAAGGCACGTCATAGACTAACATAAATAAATTCAACAATAAATAGTGGACAGGGGTAAGCATGAAGAGAATGAGGTACATACATTACAAACATCCACAGAGACATTTGCACAAAACGCGCAGAATGTAGATCAGATGTCGATAAAAACTATTTTATTGAAGTGATCCGAAAATTGGGTGTTCTGCCGATTACAGAACTTTTCCTTCACCTTTCAGGAGGGCTGAGAAAAGTAAAAAAAGAGTCGTCCCTATTCAACCCGAATAGAGAAACCTTTCTTCTTTTTTGAAGTACGTCAAAAATTTTCAAAGACTAGAGCACCAGTTTGCACTAGAATCGTCAAGGATTCTCAATCTCCGAGTCCACATTCTGAGCTTTTTTTCCTATTTTCACAATTTAAAACAATGAATGTTTTCCTACTTGTATAATAATATTGTTTCCCAAGCTTCGGACTTCAATGAGATGAAATGAACTGCCTACCTATGCACTTTGAATAAAATGCAGCTCCTAGGGCTAAATTGATTAGTTTTATGGATCGCACTTGTTGGGAAAAGGAAGAGTAAATAACAGCATAAGTAGAGTTAACACTGTTGAGAAAAAAGTCTTTGAACCTTGAAGAGGACGGAGGGGAAATATTTCATAAAGGGATATAATGAATCTAAAAGGTTGTCTCAAGAGTCAACAAAGAAAGTTGGCCCTTTGTAGTTCGGAAGGCGGAGAGCAACAAGTGATGAAGACCTACCTAATAATTACGGGGAGCACCGGAGTGAGAGGTCTCGAGTGGGTCGACCCCGAAAAGACAACAGTTGGCTACCCGAGGCTCAGGAAATGAAAAACCAAAATCTTTGTAGAAGGAGCCACCTCAGCCCTTTCACTAGACATATATAACAGGGCGAGGTGAAGTTGGTTTTCGACAGACCAAATTCGGCCTCGAGTAGGACACCATTAAACTTTTCTCAGCCAATTTTCGGTTTTCCAAATTTTTTTCAGCAATTTGCTATCAAAATGTTAAATGTCTAACATTTTGAATTTTGAAATAAATTTAAAATTTGAAGTTTGAGATATTATTAGCTCACTGCTCTTAAGAATTCAATACTAGACAGAATATTCCGAAATCAGATTTGAAATTGATCGATTATTAACGGAGAAAATTTTGAAAAACTTGTCAATTGTAAAATGGTTAGAAGTTGGGGAGCGGGTTCTCCCTTTTTTTCAACTTATTAGTTCCAAGTAGTAATAAGGCTATAGTAAGAGTTTCTGTAAACTCGTTGATAGCCAAGACGGCATTTTTGAGGACATGTTGGGCCGATGAAAGCACCCCACTGCGTGTAATGACACGAAACGTCAGAAGTAAAGGTAGAATGCAGTGTAGCTCTTCTTCTTTTTTGCTACAACCTTGGGCATCATCCCGACCAAACAATGGAATCGAACACTCCAACGGCCTACGAAAACTACCACGTCTTGTAATAATAGATGCGAAGGCTATGGATTCTGTGGAATCTTCATTTCTTCAATCTGTTTCAAAGATCCAGAGTTTGCTGCATAAAGTAACGTTTTGAGGTTGGTTAAGTTATAACAGACTAATTAGAAGGATTTTTAGCGACCATCAACGGCTGAGCAGGGCTAAGGAGGGTGGTGGGAGGGGGGATATTCATTCCTGGAGTAAACAATATAATATTCAAACAAATTGAACATAATATGTTTTATTATAATATCTTATTATTATTATTTTATCTTAATATTACTAAGATACCTACTTCACAATTTGGAAGATTCAAAAGGACCGTATCCTTGAGTAACCGATTACACACCTGAGATGAGGGATAAGTTACATAAAAGAAGATTGATATTAAACATAGGGCCGCTTGTACCCATTTAAGTGATCGAGAATATAAATGGGTTGAGAAACCAATCTCACATTGATGAATCAACTTTTCGATATCCTACACCGTAGAACGAAAATGAAACTTCGACGACACTCTTGAAGGTATAAATAACCGAGCGGTGACCGGCGGTTAATAAAGTAGAAGGGTAACTCGGATGAAGAATCAATTTAAAAGAAGACAAGTGGTAGGGAGCATGATGGATGGGCGTGCGAAGAGAACATTCATTAGATTAACTGGACCCAGAATCTGGCTTCCATTTACGTCTAGGAGCTATCGACGTATATACAAGGTGGGAAACGCATCGAAGGACCTGGGGAAGTGTGAAGGAAGAACACGAGAAATTAGTATCCCCAGCTGATTAACTGAGGCAAAAAAGCTTAGAGGCCCAGACGCGCTGAAGAAAAGACAGAACCAGTAGGCTAGACACAGAGTAAAAAGTTTCCAAGGCATCTCTCCATTCGTTCAGATACGGTTTTTTTTCTGCTATACGACTGTAAATGGGAGGAGATGCATTTGCTTGATCGGACGACAACTTGGACGAGCCTTTCCTGGAGTTGAAGACGGAGGGATCAGAATCCCTCGCGTCCCTCATTTCACACGGGTCCAGCACGGTGACTAATTGTGGGCAAAAGTGAACTACTGGTCTTTCACTTTGATGGCCGAGGGTACACAGGTAAGAACAGGGTAGAGCTCGCGAATCACGATCCGGGGAGAGAGGGGTGATCGATCACGACAGGCTAACACGCCGGAGGTGGTAGTTCTTGCTGAGATATGGCCAACTTTCTGATTTTATTGAGGCAGTGGTAAGAAGACTGGAGAATGAAGAAGGAAACACCAATGGTGCTTGTCTTCTTTTTCAGAAGATCCAACCGGGTACTTCTAACATGGAATAGACGACAAGAACAGTGAGTTACTTGATAAAAAGAACTTCCACTGATGAGTTACATCACCAACCATAAAAAGAGGGTTATTTGAATAGAAGGAGGGTTATTTCGGTAGAATGAAATCGGGATTCTTTACCTCTAATTAATTTAACTAGCTTAGTACCTAGGTACTTATTACTAATGAGTACTTATAAATACTCGGAAAACATCATTTCTGAATGTTTTGTGGAAAGATACAAATTTAAGAGGTTAAACGATTCCCAGGCCTTGGAATATTTGATATTTTTATTTAAGTATTAAAGCCCATTACTTAAAATCCAGATTGTTCGCTTTCATGAACACATTGCACTGCTATTTAAGTAATCGTAATTCTGTCTGTCTATACTTGTGATTACAATGTTAATTATTAAAGATTTAAAAAGAAAAATAATGTTCATCAAGTACCTGATTCGTGAAAATTAAGATTAATTATAGTTTGAGTCAGACAATTAATGAACGAAAATGCCTAAGTAGGTCGGTGTGTCTGAAGATATCCAAATTTCTAAACAGGATGCATCACTACTGTGTAATTTGGAAATGGTCCTGAGGTTCCGCTAAACCTCCAAAAATGTAATCGGCGTGCTACAGTGCGAATTTGAAAGCAGACAAATTAAGATAGATTCGGGTAACGGTTAACGGCCATTGAAACCGTTAATCGATGTTCGCCCTGAATACTTTTATCATCGTCAAGAATGATTAAGAGGTACCGGGAACTTTTCCATTAAAGTACGTACTTTTACAGGGCTTTTATCCCCTAGTCTGCAGAAACCTTGAAAGCATTTCATGGAACCTAGCCGGACGGCTCCAGTCAGGCCTCCAGACCACGGAGAAAGTGCAGTGAACGGCACGGAATGGACTCCCATCAACGTTTGATACTAATTAATGAACGCTAGTAGTTACGACCCTCAGACCCATTAGATGACTAACTGCAAGGATATAAGTTCAGAACTCGTGGATCGCCCCTCTCGCACCCCTTGGCAGTAGCGGCTGCTCATACTTAAAATAGCACGGTACGTAGTACGTGCAAATTACCTGAAGAACTGTTTTGTTATAGGGTCAAAATTAATTGAGGTCAGATTACTTCCTAGTAACAGGGAAAAGACTACCAGGACATTCAGAATTGTTTTTCTCCCCCTACAACATAAGATTAACACCACAGAGGCAGGATAAGTTTTAATGAGTTGTATATGTATGATGTGTGTTATATTCAGCTGAATTTGCAGCAGCCGAGGTCGTGTGATTGAGTCACAGCCCGTTAAAACTGTTGATCTTTAAAAACGCAATGTTAAACACTTATTTGTGCCACTGTTTAGGTACGCTATTTTGAAAACAATTACGAATATCGGAGGCAGAGCGAGTAACTCGTCAGATGCTGGGGAAAATGGTTAATCGGTTTATCAAACTTCAACAAAGCAAACACGAACCTGTACGATTCGCAAACAGTAATCTTGTCCCATGCAATTAATGTTGCGAAACATGGGAGATAAGGCATAAAGCCGACAGAGAACCAGTTTTCTGTTTAAACGTCGTTGTCGGCTAACTCGAGGTAATCAAGTACAGAAGGCTGCACTTAGACGTAATGGCAGAAACCTCTCGGGAGCTTATGAGCAATGAAACGAGATGAATCGCCGTATCTCCTATCCTACAACTTCAATGGCATGCCCTTACTTTATGCAGCATCGGCCAACCACTATTCCGTCCATAATCGGAACCGTCATAATCGCTGATCGAAATGACATTAAAATGTACTAACAGAATTATTGAAAATGACGACTGTCAGTCAAGAGACTGATCAGTGACAAGAGACTGATCAGTGACAAGAGACTGATTATATGACCTGATGATACGACGACCAGTGATTATGTTGGTCTTCAAGACAAAGCCCCCAAATATCAAAACGACTGGGGAGAATGCTAAATTTCAAAATTTGTCTCTTCAAGATTTCCGATAAGTCCATCTTCCATGATTGTGATGACCATCTGCCCCAAAAAACGGGGTGGGGTTCTGACAGAGTCGAAAATCGACAGCAAACCTCAAAAAAGTTATCTGCTATTTCAGGCGAAAAACGTTCTTGCAAAAGTGATTTCACCAAAGAGTTCCTTACGGTAATGTTGAAAAATTATGAAATAGGTACTGGAAATGAACTTGCGGAATGATGATCTTGAGCCACCGGTGCACAGTGGGGTCAAATGCGATTGTATGTGGGCAAAAATATTTTTTTAGTGATTCTTATATGACATTTCACGCTAATTCCGAATATACCATTATGTTCCTATACCTAAAGTAGCTTCTTAAACAGGTTTTTGATAGCAATTTTTCGAACATAAAAGTTGAAGAGCATATATTTCTGCGTCGAATGAGGCAAATCCCAGCTCTTTAGGCATATATTTAGTTATAGTATGCAGCCGTTGAATTTCGTTGTAATGCAATATCAACATGCCTTAAAGTTGCATATTTTTCAAAAATAAACCAAAAAATGAAGTTTTTGACGTATTTATTGCAATTAAGATGTCATGAATGTCATCAATAAGATGTCATGAATGCCATGAATGAATGATAATCTTAAGATCTCATGACAATATGTCATGAACTAATGAAATCATAATGATGATGCCATAAGATGTCATGACTGCAAATAAGAAGTCACGATTGCCATCAGTTTGATGCATTACTACTTATACTTGATCAGAAGAGTAAATAGGCGAACGGTGGCGCAGGCAATTGATTTTTTCGTGAACCATTTTAGTTATAGAAACAATTTATAGGTGAATTTCCCGTTCGCGGTAGGTCCCCGGATGGGTTTCGTTGTTTAAAGTAGTAAAAAAGCTACTCGTATATAAATTTAAACTTCTGGATGCGAAAACGTTCTCAATTGTGTATGTATTGGCGATCATTCGACTCAGAATGTGATAGTCTACAATTTACGTACACGGAAACTTTTTTGAACGGTTTTAGAGACTTTAATTCAGAAAAATAAGTCAAAACCCGTGTTTTTCGATCATTTTGGAAAAATAAGGAACTTTTAAGCAAGTTCTGGCAAAAAAACCCTATACAACGTTGGAGTAGAGGTTTCAAGGATCCAGGAAAAAAAGAAGTCATGTTGTCCCAATGTGACCCTCAGCACTTAAAAGTGAAATAAAGTGGCGAAAAAAAAGTTTCCGCAGTAAAAACGGTTAAGATTGATTCAAGGACCCTTTTATGGTATATTCGTGATCAGAGTGCAATTTACTTTAGGAATAGGTATTTGAATGTTTTTTTTTTTTTCATTTTTCCAAGTTAAATCAGGTGATATTGAATTACAACGAAATTCAACCGCTGAATACTATAATTAAATAGATGCCTAAAGAGCTGGGGGTGGTCACATTCAGCGCAGAAATGTATGATGTACAACCTTTCTGTGTGACAAATGTTTTTGTTAATCAATTCTATAAGGATCGATTTCGAAAAAAAAACTGTCAAAATCGTATTTTTATGTTTTTAGGCGAAAAATTCTTTAAAAAGCTATTTTGGGTGTAGGGACATATATGGTATACTCAGAATCAGCGTTAACTTTCCTGTAAGAATAGCTAGAACAAATAATTTTGTCCACCTAGAATCTCATTCGGCCCCACCGTGCTGTGGTCCTAAATGACAGATAGTCAGGGGGAATAGTGACAATGCTCTGATAAAATGTTGGCAGAGGCATCCAGAACTACGAGCCCCACCCAGACGAAAAACCCTCAGTCACGACCAACGGAGTGTTGGGATTCTCTGCGCAGCGCCTGCAGAACTGAACAGATGAAAACAAATTCGGAGTTCGTGACTGGAGGAAACCTCACGCTTCAGAGTTGTGCAGAAAGGGGTGGAGTGTTCAAGAGAGGAAGGTGTAACCCCATGGAGAGAAAGAATGAAGAACGGACTACAAGGGCATACACCCACGCGCGGTGGCCACAATTAAAACTAAACTATCACCTACCGCACTTGAAAGTAATGAGAGGTGAACAGAAAGGGGGAGAAAAAGAGAAAAAGTTTCGCAGACACTCATTGGCTAATTCATTAGGGACTTTTCTCCCTCCGTTATTCACCGGGCCTGGAGCACACTCAGGTCTCTCAACCGCTTACACTAGAGAGAAGAGAAAAATAATTGAACAAAAAAAGAAGTCCAATTCCCACTAACATGGAGGATTAAAGATGTACAAACTACTCATCCCACCACCACAATAAGGTACAAACCTCCTTAAACAATATGAGTGGTTGTAATTAATTAATTCATTGTCAAGTACGATTCATTTCGCTACCAACTGAAAATGTCACTGAAAGCAGAAAAACAACCCTTTTATACATCAATGTCCTTCAAAGCTACAAAAGTTCCAATCACCTTGTATGAGTATGTTCCAAGGAACGGATTTTCCTATAGCCGATTGGCAATTTTTTCAACAATAATTATTTATTCACCTACACAAATATTATAACCACTTACATTATTAATGAATATACTAAAAAAAAATATTTTTAAAGGTGTGTATAGAGGACGGTATCTCCTTGAATTATGATTGAGGCCTATGGGATGAGTTCATTATTTCAAGGGAATTATGGTATCCTCATCTTCTCCTCAATATAATCCAGAATGTTCCCCATTAAATAATTCCCTGGGTCCTCACTTGTATAATAAAATTTATGATTACCACTGAAACATCCAGGTGAGTTGAACGTCATGAATATCCGGTGCTAGGCAATAAAAGTGCAAGACTTTATAGTTCTTTCTCATGATTTTCAGTGATTTCCTCTGCATTATTGAGAATTTCATCTTATCCTATTAACTGACGATTAAAACACTCGTTGATGACATTGTACTTTAATCGGCTCGAGGTTTCGGAGCAATAGAAGTCATAAAATCCATCTTTTCCCCAACAACTGGTGTGAGAACAATGGTACATTACGAGCTGTAGAATCGGGACAGAAGATAAAACCCGCAATAGGTTTCCTTAAGTGAAGACAATCGCTCCTGTTTAATTGACTATTACTGCCTTCCTATTTATATCTCATGTCATGAACGATAACTAGAGTTTGTGGATGAATAAAATAGGAACACCATCATCACAAAAGCGATTTACACTCCACAAAAGAATCTGATACCACGTCCTGTTTTACGTGTTTTTGTTTTTTCTGTTATCTGAGAATTAGAGGAGTAGGAACTTATACATCAATGGAATCAATGGATGAAGACAAGGCGTCAAGAGAAGAGATGGGGCAATAAAAATTCGAATAATTCTAATTAATAATCAATTAAGTAAATTAATTGTAATTGCCCCTGTAAAAGCTAAGAATTTAAATCCTCATGAAGCATCAATTCTTTCAATACATTCCAACAATCTTGCCTTCCCTGCGAAGACGAGGGTGCTCCCCTCTAAGTAAGATTCATTGTTACTTATAATAACAAAGAATAATACGTAAATCCTCAAACTACGATTATTTCTTATCGGTTGAATAATTACATTAATTTATTTATTTAACTAATTAAAATTTAATAATTAATTAAATAATAATTAAAATTAATTAAAATTTAATAATTAATTAAATTGATTAGGTATGATTTCCCCTGTACGAGCTAAGAATTCATATCTCCATCAAGCATCAATTCTTCAAATCCATTCCAAATCTTGCCTTCCCTGCGAAGAGGCGGTGCTCCACTCTAAGTAAGTTTCATTGTTACTTAGTAACAAAGAATAATATGTACCTAAATCCTCAAACTACGAGTATTTTTTATCAGTTGAATAATTTAGAAGTAGAAATGAATGTCTGCTAGGACGCTGAAAATATGTTCCCCTGTAAAAGTTTTCCAGAAACCTGGAGACTGAATGTGGAAACACTCTGCCATGTGAAAATGGCACATAGCTCCCTCGCGTCCAGGAAAACTTACTTATATAAAAAATGAGGAACTTGCATGGTTGTTTTTTATTTTACATTTGAAAGATCTTAATGAGGGCTTTTCAAAAAGGTGCTATGTGAGGGGTATCCGAATCAGAAAGTGAACACCTCAGCGAAATTGGTAGAATAGTTCCAGAGTCATCCCTATGATAACAAATTTCAACTTGTGCACAGTTTGTGCGAAATCGGTCCAGGAAATTCACGTTTGCGCATGCTTAAACGCTACTAGTAGTCCAATGGCGATGAAATTGATACGGGACTCTAATGGGGCTAACCCACAGAATCCAGAAAATGTTTATCAAAATCGGACCATAACTTTATACAGTTTTGTCCGGGACAAGGAATTGACCGCAGACAGACAGATACGGAACCAAAATTGTTCAGAAAGCTCTGGAACGGATAAAGCAGGTGGAATTTTTGATTTTGGAGGATACATTTTTTTTCCTGAACGACAACATAGCTTCCTTCGGTTGTGAGGAAAAGTGAGCAAAAAAATAAAAATGCTTCAAAACCTCAATATTGAGACTGCAAATAAGCAATTACCATTCTACAACATAATAAATTTAAAATATAACTTATAAAAATAATAAGTAATGAACCATCCTCAAAAATAAATACTTCTAATAATAGTCAGAGCAAAAAAATCAATAATATCATCTCTTCAAGGGTAGTCTAATACTTAAAACAAACTTGTTCAGCTCCTTCAAGTTACCGGGTAGTTGAATACCTTTAACCAAATCTTCTCCTACACAGCTGGCGAGCTTTGGGAAGAGGGCAACCCATATTCAGTCCATTCGTTCTAATATTATAAAGGAGCAGCTCAATTTGCACCAACTGAGATCTGAGCGTTACAAATGTCAACATTCTCGAACTTCAGAGTGACTTTCGAAGTGAAAATGGTACGTCACTCAGCCTTCACCATCAGCTAGTACCGCGCACAGTGGACTGGCTTTATAATTAAAGGGAAGTTTCAAGTAAATTGAGACGCTTAAAGGCTCTGCTAGAATGAGCGGTTTAAGTGGTGGCCCCATCACCCTTCCCCAACCCATTTCCCTACTCCAGGGGGTAAATGGCGAGTGTGAACAACCAGTAATGACAATTAGCCCCCAAAACAAGACGGACCGAAATTGTCACTTTGGTATACCCCTGGCCGTTTTTGGGAAGAGAACGGTTGCTATAGAGTTAATCATTCTCGAGGCTAACTAAATAATAGCCTTCCTCGGTCGAAATACCCGTCCCTCTTCCCTGCCCACAATTTTCACTACCGCTTCTTTACCCCCACCTCTTTATACCAGCTGTCTAGGTGTTAATCGACAAATTAATCGTGTCAACACGTCCAGTGACATTACAACCTTTCATCGCCCCATTCCGCAAGGCTCACCAACATAATTATAGAGTGGCTCCCAGAAGGGCCGGTCGAGCCATTGGACTTTAAAACACGCGATCTCTGGTAGTACCCCCTATTTACCACATTACGTTTCTCTGTATTATTTAACCAGTTCTTCTCTGACATCGATAACCCCGCAACTAAATACTTTAATTCGATTAACAATGAAACCTAATCAGACGGTTCAACGCGATTTTTCCATTCTTGTTCGGCGTTTTAACCCCTTAAATTAGTGACATGACCGCTCAACGGAGAAACTCCTAATTTTACAATAACTAAGGTGATGAATATGCACTTAGTAGTACTCAGGTACATAATTCACGCATTCTAATAATTATTCCTACTCTTTCCCGCCCCACTCCACGGTATCAAAAATTGAATGCAAAACGTTTTTAGACGTCTCAAAAAAACTTTTTTTCACTGGGAAGCTTTCGAAAATGACTTCAGCACTATCGATAATTCAAACTCGGCATAACCATGTGAGTATCAATGATAACTTTTTAGGGCACTCCACTCAGGCGAGCCAAAGCTATGATCGAGAAGTTGAAGATAGAGGGTTGAGTTGTCAATTGGTTGTTTTTGAAAGTTTAGGAAACTACTTCGATTTCTGACATTTAAAACGCTATCATCTCAATGTTGTAATTCCTTGTATTTTCTAAAACATTACTTACCTACTTCACGAAATAGTGAAAATGTCAGCTTTAGACATTTCAGTTTTAAGACTTGCATTCAAAATAGTCCCATACTCCTTATTCCCAGTCCATTTCGTATAGAACTAGTTTCTTTTGATCAACAAACCCCCTAGAGCAAATGTCCGTACTCAAAACTATATTCATTGTGTAGTATGACCTCCTGAAATCTAAGTCCTCCCCTGAGACTAATTTCATAACGTTTTACAAACCGGCAATAGAAGTACATGCAAA
>JAEMON010000009.1:13579632-13590471 GCA_030264115.1 Lygus lineolaris | reverse complement strand
GGAGGAAGGGGAACGGATTTTCCCTTCCCCTTCATTCCAGTACACCGCCCACCCACCCTGGCGGACTTCTCCTAATTAAAAGACAAAGTAACGGGTCAGGACTTGCGCTAAATACACGTGTTCCGGCCACGGGATTCCGAGGAAAAAGTCGGAGATTCGTGAAAAGAATGTTCTGATGGAGAAACGGCCTTACCAGGTAGAACTTTTCCCTCATTGGAACCGGTAACACATTATAGTAGTAGATATTTCGATTACAGCCATCAAGAACAGCCGCAGTATTCTAAGAATATTGAAATACGGAATAACACATTCAAATTGAATCAAATAATACTGGATCTTTTCACCTTGACAATGGGTAGATTTCTTGACTCTCACAAGAGCACCATTTGCGTCGAAAAGCCAGGGACATTCCTTGAAGAACCCATATGAAATTTTCATATGACTCGATAATGGCCAAACGACATTGGGGATCCAAAAGCATTGCCTAATATTTCTCTTTCTCCTGATCAAATAAATCAAAGATCCTACCTCATGACCTGCTGGTAACCTCTCATGATTGAGAAGACCTCGCACTGAAGGAACATCAACAACATGTAAACAAAAAAATGTCTTTGTTTACAATGAGATGTTCATGTTCGGAGTTGTAGTTCGGCACGAACAGCATATTTGTGTTTTATTAGTAAATCAATCACTTATAGTAAAACTCCAGACTTCATGTCCCAAGGGAAATTCTTACAAAATGATTGATGGTGACATGAAATATGAAAATAACATCATTCAAGACATGATATCCTAAATCATAACGAATAAATAGAAAACAGTCAAAACTGATCGAAATCCTGCCTCACCTTATTCATGAACGTTATTTGAAATTAAGGGAGTTGAAATTGACATAATGCTCACGAAACCGTTTACAGTGGGAAGAGGTGCATGTTTAGGTATAGGAAAAAGCGTGGTAATGCCATCATCCACCCTCGCAAATGGTATCACAGTTTGACATTGCCTTACCTACAGATTTCCGAAATGTACCACGGTATTTTCCAAACTACGTCTACAAAATGTCAATGCACGACGAAATGGCCTGGAATAGCTGGGCAATTTAACGAAGGAACTGTAGTTCTGAGAATTAACACAATAAGCTAAAAATGTTGTACATGAGAGTGATACTTGGGCACTTTGAAATAATTTACTGCTGAGATGGTTAACTGGTTGTATTAGGAGAGATAGTCGTAAGTGTGTGTTCCACAGTAATTAAAGCCATTTCAGGTTTAAGAGCTGAAAATATATGGAGCAAAAGCTGATACAGGACATGGTAGGTTCTAGGAAGAGATCCTCCTTACTAGCAATTAGGTGTTATAGCTATGATTCCCTTACATTGCAGAGAACCATTAACTCCACAAAAAAAGGAAAAAGGAGGAGGAGATGGCACCCAGAATGAGAGGATGTGTACTCGTACTTTAAGTAGTCTGCTCATAAGGGGCAAGGCGGGATAAGGAAATAATTATTAGCAATAAAACCAGATAGCTCTCTTGCTATTTTATTATCAGTGAATGCCACCACTGAATACTCTCATTACTCATTTGAAGAGGTAAATGACAATAATTGGCACGGGTTGTAGTTCTTGTTGATATGGACATCAACAGAAAATCCAGCAAACTAGTACACAACGGTTACGGTGTCCACCCTCAGCCCACCCAAAAGGTGAAAGGAAAGTGCAATCAGCATAAAATCCAATCTGATCAACTTTCCTCACGTTTTACGTAAGTGTATCCATAGTCACGATTGCGCCTAAAAAATCCAATTTCGAGACTTGGTTTCCACCATGGGGATGAACCAACAAGAATTTCATCCCTCCAGGTGAATTATTTGGGGGAGAAACTAAGCAAAATATGTTTTAAAAATATTTTTAGAACATTTTTTGAAGTTTGCCCCCAAAATATCTAAAAAGATTTTGTTGAAATCCACAGGATTTACTCTTTTACCAAGCAAAAACAACTCAAAAAAAAAAAAATCCTGAGGACCGAAATCAGCGTTAAAACCCCCAAAAGTAGCAATTTTTCGGGTTTCTATGGGCCCGCACCAGATCTTAAATAGTATACATAATTTACCACAGCTCTCTCGGACATCGATTCCAACGCTTCATTGATTTCGCAAGGGTTTCCTAAATTAAGGAGAGCTCTAAACGCCAGAACGCTAAAATTTGAGTTGGTTACAGGGCAACTAGTTAACTGAAAATAAAATGCCCACAGCGATTATTAATGAAGTAATCTCGTACATGAATTTTAAATCGGAGGGATTTTTGGTTTTATGAATATCACGTTCACAGGTAGGATGAGTAAAAAACCAATTCAAGTTTCACTTGCCCAAATCACATGACAATCCCATTTGAAGTGAGGCCGTGAAATTGCTTGTTGTATTAGGGAACAATCGGAAATAAACAGAGGTTGGGGGCATCCCTAGAACTTTTTGTGTCTCCTGTTGCGCTCCATGGTGATTACCCATTGTCAGTGACTAGGCAAGACTAGACAATCACCCGTTTTGAAAATGGAGGGACCCCCAAAAGCCATTTAAATTAGAGATGGCTTAGAAGTAACTGTTGCCCTTAATGAGGCATATTGTGTGAGGGAGGTTGGGGATGGGCGGGTTCTTAATGGGTGAGGCGCCTAACAGCTCTGACCTATGTCGAATGCCCACCTTTCACAGGTAGTTGGACTCGAAATGACCTTCGAAGAAGCTTTTCTTAGACTCGTTTTGAAGAGTGACTCTGAAGGTATTGGGACTCGTGAGTGCAGGGCCAGTAGAAGGGATGGATTCGCAACAACGAGGTAACCGATTTGGAGACGGAGCGGCGATCGTCTGCGAAGTGATTTCCAGGGTACGTTGACGCTCTGACAAGTCATCGAGGACATCCATCCTGCATGATGTACACCGTATAGGCAGAATTCGCACAAGTAATTTCCAGTACGAATACGTCACTCAATCAAGTCATCCAGGATATCGATTTTATCGCAAATTCCTAGTACGTCGAATACACAGCTTTTCGAAAGCTATACTCAGGGGAACAGAGAGGACGTTTACACAAAATAATATAATATATTTATATGGAACCGGTGAATCGCTGAATTAATTTTTAACCCGGAAAATGTGAATGAAAATTTGCAAAATGTTAACTGAACGTTGTGAAATATTATTTTCGTGGAAATAGATTATGTTATTTAGTTTGTAGTGAGCAAAGGTGAGAAAATTGAAATGCGAGTGCGTTGTTTTGTATAGAAATCAAGTACCTAGGTATTTAGTGTCAGATGAATCATAAATCCAAGAAGGGAATTAACAAATTTCTTCAGGCTTTTTTACTTTTGTCTCTAATCATCACAAAACGTGCCAAGAAGGGCTGCGGCAGACTCCTTAGGTGACTGTTCGGTAGCAGTTGTGGCTTTGACCCCCCCTCCCCTCTTTATAGCCACATCATCCATCCCCCACCAACACTCACCCTCTCACACCCTTCTCCTACCCAATTAACATAATTAATGGTAGCTCGTTCGGAGTCGCTTTCCTTTTGTTTCACCAGTACAGTCCCCATCAATAGTCGTCCCCTATCAATTACCTACTTGTAATTATAGGGTTAAGAACCAGGACACACTTTTTTTATTTCTCTCGAATTAGCATCTCGTCTTCCCCTCGTTTCTGAACCCTGTCCACTTCACGTACCATTTTTTTCCTCACCTCTCAGTGGTGAAAAGTTTGAAATCAGCTCTAATTAACAACCGCGTCAGCGAACAGTAGATGATGAATAGGAGTCGGTCGTGATTATTCAAAACACTGAGGTTTTTCAACAACCAATTTGGGGTGAAAAGAACTGCACATTGAGAATTTTAGGCGTCCGCAGCAGTCGAGGCTCTATAATTTAAAGCAGAACGAAAGCTCGAGAGGCCAAACACCGAACTGTGCGGGTGGCTTTCGAAAACTGGTGATTTGTTCCTGTAGGAAGGGAATAGAACCAGCTGGATTCAAAATTAAAACAGTCTTTTTTGATACCCCGTTTTCCCTAACCTTCTTCAATGAAATAGCCGAAATTGGGTGGCTCCCGAATCTTACTATAACTGATGTGCACTCTTCATTTTTCCTCACAGATTGCTTGATGATGGATAAAGCCTATCAGAAGCTATTCGAAGTCCTATTATTGGACCAATGATATTATCGACTTCATTTACTTACTCGATTGGTCTGTAGAAAGCTCTGGATTCCACAAGAGATCTTCGAAAGACGACTGGGGTTTAGGAGTTTACCGACCACATCGACGCGATATCTAAAAACCCATTGCGTCTATTAGGCTTCATCAAGCGTAACACACGTGAATTTAATAGCGTTCCTGCCATCCAAACTCGTTATATCTCGTTGATCAGGCCTTTACTCGATTATTGCTCGGTTCTGAACCATCACTATGATACTTATAAGCACCAAATTGAGCAAACCAAGCAAGCAAGAAGGATCTAGGCGTCGTACGGTATTTACTATGCCCCTACTTCTTGCCCCATGGTACTAGCGCTACCCTTCACCTCTTGTGTTTTATGGGGCGTTTTATGTCTTATGACTTTATGACATACAGATATTTTATTAATAACCAGCATCCACCTACCAATGTAATTCTCTAAACGTAAATTAACCTCAATTCTTGAAGTCACTAGACAGTATACCAAATCAGCAAATCCCCACTTTGTAGATTTACCTAAAGAGAAAATGAGCGAAACCGGTCCGAAATAATAATACATATTTTCTAGAGTAGGTAGGAACATATCTATGGACTTCTTCCACCCTTATTCTGACAACGTATAAACCAAATGCTACTAACAAATGAAGTCTGTTAGTAATTTTCAAGGCTCCGCCGAAAACTATCTCACCTAATTTGATACGTTCAAATATCGATTAAAACCGGTTCTCCAACAACCAGTCACACAAAACCGAGATCATTCACTGGAAGCTCTCATTTCAGAATGCAAATCAAAATACCACCACAAAAAACACCTCGAAAAAAAAAGAAAAAAGGACCTGTCGCGTCGCCGGTAAATAAATAAAACGCGTTCCCGATGAGCCTTTCGACGAAAAATCCCCGCAGTTAATGGTAACAAGCGAGAGAAGGTAGTTAACGGGGGAGGAAATGAGAAACTATTATACGCACCAAAGGTTATGTTAATGACGGGCGATCAGAAAGCTTAGTAAGTATTATAATCGTCGATGGAACGACAGGGTGGGGGGAAGGTCCATTAAATTAGGCGCCCCCAGTGGACAACTCTAATAACAGGGTTGCGCTCTCTCTATCTCTCTTCGTGCCACAATCAATCTCATATTATAAATACCCGAGAGGTAAACACTTTTCGTGCTAGCGGCTTCAGCTTGTTTCTTCTCTCCGCCCCCTTTTGTATCTGTTTTGAGGAGATTTTTTTTTTTTGTAGTGTTGATTTGAGTTTTTGTTGTTTATTTTCATTTTTTTCGAGAACAATTTTTGACGAGGCGTTAAGTTCGTGTGAAGGTCCGGGTCCGGAGGTGGGTTTAATATTTTCGGGGTTGGAGAGATGAGATTTATGGTCCATATCAAAAGTTAGCTTTACCAAATATCACGAGAATAGAAAGGACATGATAACATCAACAGATGCAGGTGTAGCTAGATAAACATACCGTAGGTAGAGTCAGTCTTGTGGCTCCTTACCTTATCAACTAGGTGTGCCAATTTGACAGCAAAAACGATCAATAAAGTAGAAATATTAAAAATTGTTGTGACTGTATATTACTTATTATGCACAATAAATATACATAAAATTTGTATGTGAAATACGTTACACAACACAACCGCTACAATAAGTGATTCTAAAGTTTGGGAACTTCCTCTAAAAAAAAGATTAAGATTAAAAGAAACTTAAGATAAAAGCGATAAGCGATAAAAAGACTTAAGATAAAAAAACGATAAACTTAAGATAAAAACGTTTAAGACTTAAAGATTTAGACATTTAATTTATTTTTTCATGGGTCGTGTAAAAAAAACTGACAGACTTCTCATTTTCTCTTCTATAGGCCAAAATAGAAGTAGCAATGATTACTTCTAAAACTCTTGATCATCCCGTTTTTTAGTCGAAAATTATCAACATTTTCAACAATTTTGACGTCTCGCTTGTAGTAAGGTTAGTTACTTGTTAAGGGGATTATTGGAATGCAGTCGGTTGCCCAATTTTCTCAATCAAGAGTATAGATGACATAGCTACATTTCCAAAACAAAGCTGGGATCACGATCATCATCTTCAATTCTGATACAATTCTTGAATGTACGAATAAATCAATTTCTGTTTCAATTACAGCCTAGAACAAAAGTTCTCAAATATTAACAGAATGATCACACATTTTGACTATATGACGTTAAAGACTATTAATTTGACTAAGGGTGGTATTATAGTAAATTTAAAAAAATAG
Organism: Lygus lineolaris; assembly: GCA_030264115.1. Classification (NCBI taxonomy): domain Eukaryota; kingdom Metazoa; phylum Arthropoda; class Insecta; order Hemiptera; family Miridae; genus Lygus; species Lygus lineolaris. Next base: position 13,584,012 of record JAEMON010000009.1, on the reverse strand, counting down.
TTATATTGTGGAACATCATTTTCAATGATACACCTTTGGAATCGAGCGCCCTCAAAATTTGCTGTTTTACGTTTCAAGATGTGTAGAATCCGTAAATCGAATTGAAAAATCGGTCTGCCCGCCGAATCCTTGGCACTTTGCTTAGTTACCATGGACCGAAATCAATGAAGTTTCTCATTTTTTATCGGTCCGATTTAGGGTCTAGTGGTGCCCTCCATACCAACCATTCGCTCCCTACAAGGACTTCAAGGTTTCTTAAAAAAAAAAAAAAAAATTGACTGACGGAGTAAGGAAAAGTTTATACAGAAAATAAATCGGTGTAAAAACTTGCAGCGTTTTTGAAATGGTGTTAGCCATGTTGTTTTTTAATAATATAGGTATTTGAAGAAAATATTTACCAACGAACATATTACCTCAGTTTAACGGTGTACAAATCTACGGTCTGTGCTCATATTTTTATCTTATGATAGATGACCATCCAACCCATCAGCACCCTCGTTCCGAAAGCTATCATGATTACAACTTGACAGCGCCACAAAATCCCAGAGGTAGGCTAATTGAATAACTTCAGACTCCTTTGTAAGTACAAGAGAATTAACATAATGGGGGGTTATGCCGGTAACTACAAGAAAGGTGGAATGAGGAACACGCAAAAGTTGGAGGGAAGCGTTTAAAGGATCCGGTTGCCACTACACAGTTGCCGGCTTTTTCTCAAGTAGAATTGAAAAGTAACGAGCGGAAAATTCGCACACGAGGAAAAGTTTTTCCTTTTCAATCAACTAATACACATGCAAATGATAGTGCAATGAGCATGAAGAAAGCTATCCTGTTATACGAACGCGTGTCGTAAGTTTGAAGAAAAAAAAAATCACTTCATATCCAAATGTTGATAAGACCGATTAGTACCCTACTTCATTGCTTCTGCGGTTATGATTTATATTGTCCAAGGCACCATGCACTATCCTCTCTCCCAGGGATAACGCTGCACACCTGACAAAAAGAAAGAATATGAAAAAACGCAGAGTAATTTACCTTCCCACATTATTTTTCATGGATTTCAAGATAATACCATTAGAAGAAAATATTATAGACTATTATTCATCATTTATCGGGAGCCTAATATGGCAAATGACCAATCAGAAAACACCTGGGAGGTTCATATTATTGTTTATAACTGTATAACTGAGCAAAAAATAGCATTTTAGAATCACACAACATAATTTGCAGAAAGATATCACATAATTATTATAAGGATGCATAATCACATACGAATTATGAACGGATGGATTTTTCAGCGCTGATATTACTTGGTGGTAAAACGACTTTGTTATTGTTTATAAATAATTTTTTATTGAAATAAATACACAAGAGGGTCTTATTATTTGACTATTCAGACTTCTATGGTAGACTGAATTTAGAGGCTTGAATTGTAAATCCACCACACATATAAACGTTCGTAATACGTTATCCGTAACATCAGCACTCTTCTTGGTTCAGCGCATCAAGATTTTCATCACCATAAACTTTCCGAGAAACGATGGCAGAAACAATTATACAGGGAGAGAAATAGGAGATTACGGTCGTGAGAAAATTAGAATTATGCTTCAGTGCAACGATACTGTATAATTAAACGATTATATGACCTATACAACCGAGGAGTGAGTAAGAGGGCCGTCTTCACGTCTTTATATGTAATTGGTCCGGGAAAGACCCGTTATTTCTCAGTAAAGAGGTATAAAGGTGCTTGACTCAAGTAGCTGTTATATACTATCACATTTCTCTCACATCGTTACCTACGAGAATTTGGCAATGTGCCCTGCCATTCAGGTCGAAATTGTCATTCACGTTTGATTTCGAACTGCACACCAGAGTTCACAAAATCAACCAAATATTTTAGTTAGGTATCCAGCTTCTGGTCCATACCAAATAAGGTCGTGAAGAGGATTCAACATAGAGGTACAAATTTTGGGGTATTGGAACTGAGAGAAGGGAGAACAGCCTACTTAAATTTAAGGAGAACCAAAACATTATTACAAACCCCTATTTTTCACTGGAGCGATTGAGGAAAATCATTGTTTCATAGCCCAAGATGTAGGCATGCAGCCAGTTAGCAGAAAAAGTCTTGAATGGATTTCGAAAGCAGGCTTGTTAGAACTGTTAGAAACAGATCACAATGGTAGGTACTCTGCTGACAGAGGTGGTATTATGAGGTCAGAAAGTGGGTTGGGGAATTCAATAGGGAATAAAACGACATCAAACCGTCTTATCCTCTGGTAAGTAACGCGTTGAATCTCAGCCAGATCATCCCCTTTTGTGAGGCCTCTTCCTTCACAAGGGCCTCCTCCTGTGCCCGCAAAGAGCGTCTCACAAAGAGGGGGAGACCTTGCGGACAATGGCCAGCGTTGCACTTGTGTCTCGACGATGCCCCCACGTCCTTCACACGCACTTCGATCTAACCTGTTGACCACACGTTCGTGGCTCATGCCTCATGTGCTAATACGAGTATGGTCGTTCTCTATACAAGTAGAGGAGAACTGGCCCACATCAGTTGAGAACCGCATGAATGCAGGTTACGATACCACATATACCGTGCACGACAATTTCGGGAACTTCTGTTATAGGAGGCTACAAAGCTTTCCAAATTGTCTGAATACTAATACAGGCTCTAAATAACATTTAGTTTTATGAACAAAATAATGTGAACAACTGAGTTAAAAACCAACGATGCAAATATAAACGAAAGGAGGAGGAGGCTACCTACTCGAAAAGATTTTAAATTCATGAGGGGAACACCAATTAAATTTACAAGGGTCGTTTATCACTACCCTAAGTTTTTGGAAACTAGGTCCTGGGTTCACTGGTTTCCAGAAACTATGGAAATGAAAAAGCTGGGAGAAAAGGGAACAAAATAGTTTAACCAACATCTTGGTCGAAGTGTAGAACCATATACGGTTGATAGGTATTATGACATGTTGGAATTTACAAATTATAATTACCTGAGGAATAACCATCTGAATTCTTATTCCAAACGGTCTTGGTTGGTTGCATTCAGGAGAAAAATTATTCAAATTGCTGTTTCCCGAATGTAAGGAATAAAAATGCAAATACATTTATTATTTCCTTTTCCAAGTACATTCCACAGAGTAGGAAGAAGGTCCTGTTTTCAGTAATGCCCCAGGAGGAAGAGATTTCCATCAAAACACGCTCTACATATCCGTGTTGTTTCCTGTAAGTTTGTAAGTTCAATATGAACACAAACGAACACTCGGGGACTGTTTGTATAGGAAGTTCGCTCTAGAAGAGAAGTCATGTACAGACGTCGAAGCAATGTTACAACTACGTAAGTAGGATTTTCTTACAAATAATACAAACTCAATTCTTGTTCGTTACTGACGATGGCTTACCCGTCGAAACCGATTGGACATTATTACTTGTAACCCATTATTTTCTTGGATATATACAAAGTTGCCATTCACTCCGCTTTGTTGATTGAATGGATACTCTACAATTTGAAATGCGAGCAGGAAATAGTTGAGCAACAAATCCGAAAGTACTGAAACGATATAGTCATGCATGTAGAGGGTACGGAATAAGTTTGTACTGGGATGATTAAACTTTCCAAGCTTTGTATTGGGCGACCAAAGAGACCCACCTTCCTGGGGAAACCTCCGAACCGTTATGGTCGCCGACTTAAATATTAATCAAAGCTTTAAACTCTGTTTCTCTGGGGTGCTCCGAGTGTGCTGAAGTGCTGATGGGCAAAGCTGGGAGGGGTTTGAAAGGGATGCAGTTAATTGTAGGCTCTGTTATTCTACTAGGACACCCATCTGTCCGCGGGTCTCTGTAAATAGAGGACGGGGTAAATATTTGTGTAAGGGATGCCAGAATTGTGTCCCGGCCTTTGGAGAGAGCGGTAGCGCTGGCGGTGGTGCTTCCCTCAAGCTCGCCTTCGGCTACGATTATCGCCCGTTTTCTGAACGCCCGGCTAACCCTTTTTGTGGCTCAGTGGACTTGGATGAGGGATTCATTTACCTAATATGTCAATGAGGTGAACTTTTTCAGTACTGGCTAACACCTGAATTAAATGCATGATTTGCTGGGATATTGATGGAGCATTATTTCGCATTGGCAAGGATTTTCTTATCTGGTTGCAAAGTTGTTTGTCCAGAAAACTTTCAAAAGCAAATGGACTATCCAATAGCATAATGGAGTATCCAATGTATAAAAATGTATTCACGTTTTACACTATTGAGAGTATTTGCTTTACAATCAGAGCCAAAAGGGCGCAATCAACAGTCCTGCGTGATCTCAAACAAATGGGGTGAAGCAGGCAACTTGGATTTTTCTGTGGCCTTCTTCATCTTTAAAACGTTCATCCTT
>JAEMON010000009.1:13538970-13553940 GCA_030264115.1 Lygus lineolaris | reverse complement strand
GAGCATAGTTTAGGCGATGGAAATCATTCATCTCAGAGCAAACTCGTGAGGTTTCACACCATAGCACATTTTTCAGGTCGCTGGCCTAGACCGTTTCAACGGACCAAAAGAAGCACTCACAGAGAAAAAATGAAATGTGAACTTGAAACATAGAGGCATGAAGTGGTAACTACCGACTGCGATCGTGTCTGGGACGATTTCCGAGGATAACGGGTGAAATAGGGCCCTGAGGAAGGGGGCACCCCAGAGTCGAAATAATGGGACGAATCGCCAAGGGAGTGAAAAACAACAGTGTGTCCGAAGGAAGGCGTGAGAAAACACGGAGCATCGAGACGTGTCCGGGGGCTAAGACTATGAGAAAAGGCACTGCCCGAATAGGGACTATCCCATGTAACAAGGGGCAATCACCAAATTAGCTTGGCACAGGGGACCCCAGGCCGAGATGATGGCCTGGAGACGGTCACCATTAGGGGGGAAAAGGGAGGGGGAAGGCACTTGACGACAGTTAATAATTGATTACATTTACCCAGGGTTCAACTCTAACGAGCTACCTTCATATGGAGCTTGGGAGCCCCCTCGAAAATATTAGCATTTATTCTGTAACAAGGGGCGCATACGTTCGCGGGTCCCTCTGTTTGTCCCCTTTTGCGCATTTTCATTCGTTGTTATTCGCCCGCATGAATAAATCCGATCGTTAAGGCAGTAAAACAATCACGCCCGGCCCCGCTCAATTAGTGTCTTGAGAGACAGACTTCGGATGAGTGGTTGGTGATTAATAAGCGAACCCCAGTTCCACCAATTCTGCGCCAAATATTTTACAATATAAGAGGCTTGAGCTGTACCTAGGACATGTGTAATAATTGGGTAATCAAGTAATTTAAGTAGGTTTGAGAAATCTCTAAAAACTACCTACACAAAAGAACAAACCCAATCATATAAAATTTATTAAAACTCGTTATTATTATCAACAACTATTTTCATAATCTCAATGGGGAACTTGCATGGTTATTTTGCTTCCTCATCAAGATCAACTGTTCAATCGATAATCGGTTTGATAACCCAGAAGTGCAAAATATTACCATGATTTATTTGTGTTCAAAAACAAGAGGTCGACGTAACGACGACGATAAAGTTACCCATTCATAAGAGTTTATCGTCTTCCAGGCACCTTCAATGATCAATTTCTTGATTGTAAATTAATGATACTTGACTAATTTTCTGATAGAGTGGTGTAGGATTTTGAAGAAACAACTGGAAATTAAGCTCACAATATCACAAAACAACGATTTGTAAACCTTCATTTATTTGTGTGCCCAATTGTTGCTCACTTGAAAGTACCTGCGAAAACTTCCTATTCACTTTTCTCCCCTCCTATATTTTTTCATCGTATTCTGATTCCGTAAATGACGGTGTTACACATTTTCGACCGCCCTGAAAATTATTCCGTAAAAAAGGTACCTACTACCTAGGCACTTACCTGTGTTTATTTGCTTCCGCCCTCCGCCCACACTAGTATTCTACGGAACGCCATAACCCACAAATCATCCATCCAAAGTCAGTATATTAATTTTTTCAAATAGTAGTTTAGAGATAAGGATGGCCCCAAATGAATTTTGTAGCTGCTGCGCATGCGGAAATTTGAAAATAAACGAACCGTCATCTTTACTGAGAACAGAAGAAACAATGACTCATGAAAATCAATCAAAAGCTTTTAAGGACAGACTTTTTTTTTTTTTGGTTCAGTCCGTTCAGTTGTGACATTGAGAACAACAAACTATACGTGCAGTTCGCGTAGAACGAAACGAGGGGGAAAATTAGCGGACGAATTCCAGCTGAAATGGAAGTAAAACGTCAGATTACGAAAAACCCGAGAGAGCGAAACTGGTCGGCTACTTAACTTCAGGTTCTTAAGGTTTATTTGTACTGCAACACTAGGGTGACAGCTAACTGGACTAAGCTGGCCGCTTACTGTCGTTACAGGAGCAGCTTCTATTGCAGTAAACACGAGCGGGGTTTCTGACTCGAGGAATGTAGCTCGGCTTAATCATTGCCTCCTTTTCCATCGGACGAAGAGAGCCAACAAACGAAAAAACTACCAAGACTCGCTTCGAGAGGTTGTGAAGGCAGAATCAATTATATCGCTATGTGGAAGGGAGAAATGAGAGTTTATTTACAATCTCGCTCGCTTTGCTCACGATTATTATGTATGAATGTTAGAGACGTAATATTATTAGTAGTTTCAATGATCAGAGCAGGGTGCGTACACATACACGAGTATTGCATGGAATGCTTCAGTTATCGACTATGAAACTCGCTCATGTTTAATATCAAGATGATGACAATACTTCTCATGATAATCAATTTGCAATTTATTGTTTTTCAACTTCATTGATGTTGGATGGAACCCTAATCTACGTAACTACATCAAACCTTAATCTAAACTCTAACCCAGTCAAGCTACAAAAAACATCAGCTTTTTATGTTGCTCTTCTCCGGGTTCTTTCGATAAAACCCAACTGTTCTGTTTTTGGTAACTAGTTAGTTACGAGTGGTGGAAAAAAATTGCTAAAAGACAAGATGGCTTTCTAATTTCAAAATGCCCAGACAAAGTTGCACCATCATACTGAGGGCTTGAGTTATCTTTGAAGCTAAGGAAATTATCTGCATTTAGAAGTTCTTCAATCATCCGTTTGGCGTACGTGCCAGATGACAGAGACTTATTCAATAAAGATTTACCTACCTGTTGGAGTTGTTGGTTGTAAATTTCCAACTCGCATTCCAGAGAAACAGCGGTAATCAATTCCGATAGTTTATTTTCATGAGTGTAGGTATATTTTTCATGGTTTTGGGCCCAAGGACAGCAGTGTTTTGTGTTTGGTTTGATGTATACATGGGTTTTATCATTTGTCGCCATCAGTGTGTCGGGGGGTAACGTATCGCGCAACCCCGAAAGCCCATCGCAGGCCACCCAAGGGAGTGTGGAAGCAAAAACTTCGTAGGGGATGCAAAGCCGTTCCAAGGAGACAGGAGGGTGGGTTCGACTCCTTCCAAGAAGAGGCTAATGGGGCGAGGGTGAGTTATCGTCCAGGCCGTTGTGGAAGGGGACTCCTGGGGGCAAGGCCCAGCACCACGTCCTCAGGGGCAGAGGTGGGATACCCCCCGGGTCTTCGGTCACCTGTGCTTTCCGTTTTCCTTGCACCTCCTGGTGACTTTCTATTGAGCACTTCCCTTCGGTGCTCAGCGGTTTCTTACTGCTTTTATAAGGTATCTTCACACGATTGACATATTATATCTTCGGTTTATTTTAATACGAGGGTAGATCCTTCAAACACGACGAAGGGACGTCTTCTTCAAGTCGACTTTCACTAAACGGCGGCATCATTATCAGCCTAAAGGCTGCTAAAAAAAAAAAACCTCTTCAGCAGTGCATCTTCAACAGGCACCAACTCCAAAACACTCAAGGAGAGCCAACTCGAACTGAAAGCTTACGTACATACCCCTAAAGATGGTGATGTCCGTACACGTCCTTTGCTACCACAACAATGTGCAGAGGTAGGGTGCTTCATCACGATGGTGGAAGAAGATGGCAGGAGATTCACGTGAAGGACACAATGCCCAGTAAAACAGCAACTTCGTTCCTGAATACTGAATTTCAAGGTTCAAGTGGGATGAATTCTTTAGGACTACGAAATTCAATAATTGGCAGGATATGGTAGGAAAACAAAACCATACAAAAACATGACAACTGCCCGCTGAACTGCTTGGCTGCAATCGACAACAAAGGACAATGGTTCAAAGCTGATATTTTGTACTAACTGCTACTAGAGAGAACTGCGATTTAAATATTAGGAGCTAACATCGTCACAGCCAAAAATGTCCCAAAATGACCAAGAACATACGTTTTCCCCCCCAAATATTGACGATATATTATTTAAAACTTAAATTGAAAATGTACCTATCTAGCTATCATGGTAGGATATCAAATAGAATGGACTAAGAGGCTATCAAAGTGCCCTGCCTTATGCAATATTGAGGATATTGATTCCTCGAAGTGTTTGCACTTATCAACCTTCCTAATTGGTTGGAAAGGAAAAGGTCGGAAACGAGCCCCGAAAGAACGAATTACAGGACGAAAACAGTGAAAAAACAGTCAGGTATACCACAAACAATTCGTGCCATTTGGAACGTGTCACGACAGACAGATCGCATCAACAGATAAAGCTCAGACGTCTGACAGCTCCCGACCCGCTGCCGGCGTCACCCCCGCGGCCCTTTTAGTTGATTTGGCGCCCGGTTACCGCACCCAGAGTCTCCTAAGGAGGTCCCCCAAGTTCCAACTGGGTGGGAAAAGTAGTGGGTGGGAGGAAGTAGGGCGAAAAATGTGAACATGGGATCACTAAATAGCTCGAAGAACCAGTAGAAAAGGGAACTAGAAGTAGGTAGACTAGGAAGAGGGAAGGGGAAACGAACATGTGCGCTCCACCCTCAGATGCTCTCCTTCCCGTGTATCCTGTCATGTCAACAACATCACGAACAGGCCTCCTTTCCTGCCACTGTGTTTTTTGTAAGGCAATAACGCGGCCGGAGATCAACGATCGGCGTAGAGGTGGAAGATAAGCCCAAGGATTGACTAGAACTTTCATCGACGACGATTTGCCAATAGAACGTCTGACGGATTGAACATTACTATGGATTGAAATTAAACTTGAAACCTTTTCCAGACTCAACCAGAGACTGTATGCAGATGACATGCGCTATACAGCAGAAAGGGTAGAAAATCACAATACCAAGTTATATTTATTATAATTTGCTGCTACGATGCTTCGAAAATCGGAACACCAAGGAAAATAATCGGTAGAAAAAATTTAGCAATGCCAGAGATTCAACTTAGTATTGAGATTTCGATTGAGATTAACTCATTAAATAACTCACACATGACGGCAGAACTTTGTAACTCACCTGAAACATACAATAAGAATGGTCAACATCATGTAAAAGAGGACATACCAAATAAAAAATCGTTCTTAAATTCATGCGAAACTCCAAAAGGAAACAACATCAACTAATAATAAATTCGCTCGTAAATTCATAGCTTCGGAGAACAACAGTTGGCGGTAATATTAAGAAAAAAGTTGGAGATTCGATCGATTTTGTCAAGTGGGTATAACGTTGAAGATAAAAGCCGAGTGTAATTTTAAATGAAAATAGCAACACTTGAGATACCACTCCACAATGCGTGGGCGTACAATAAACGTGCCGCCGAGAGGTAAAAATACGATTAAGTGATTTGGGATCAATATCCTAAATATCGATCAATCTTGATGTAGGTTACACACTCAACATCAGCATGCTTTCATGAAAAACCATTCTAATATAAATATGCCTACGCGAATGGGCTGGGAATATTTGTGTTGTTACTTTTTACTCATATTGAGGGTGAAGAAGCTGTGGTGTACCAGGAGGTAGTTTTGTGTTATTTATGTTAGGTATTGTTGATTCGCGTTATTTGTTCCTTATTCAAGTCGAAAAATACCGAATGTATGTGACATTAGGAAACATTCCGTTCAGGAGCAAGTTGGTTTCATCACTTCAAACCGAACACGAGTCCTCGGCAACATGGGATTGAGTTCCAAATCTGAGATGAACATGAAAACCCGAAAGTTTACGTCACACAGAGAAGAGGTGTCGATGAACGCCTGAATGAATCAAGTTTATCTATCAAACAAATTTTCTTTTTATTTCCCTATACGCTTAGCTTTACAGATCGAGTCAAAAGCTATCGATACCTACACGCCTGAAGGTGTTCATCGCCTGATGAAGCCAGACTCGTAAGGCAGTGTGACAGGTTGAAGGCACAAAAGGCAAAAAGAATAAGGGAACCCTGCGGCGTTCCTAGGAACTCTGGGACCAGCACGAGGGCCCCTAGGTCACCAAGACAAACGAAGTTTTACCCTCATCATTGTTAAAAAATAGTGCCTTGGCCTTCCCCCTATATGGGAGGAAAATGTTTGCTTTTCAATTGCTTGGTCACGGCGGGAACACGACTCATTGAACAACCAACCAACAACGGTTCGTCTTTTCAAGACATCGGGTCTATATAAATAGCAGGCAATTTCGGCTCGTAATTCAGTCTTCATCACTGCAATGGGTGGGTAAAATTTACATGACACTGACAACCACACTGTTGAAATCAATTATCGTTTCTTGTCGACACAATGCATACCTACAACAAATAATTGTTTAAAATTGTTTATTAATTCTCAATTACTTTTGAGCATTTTTTTTTATGCAAAGATTCAAAAGCGAAGGAAGTCCTGGTTGGTTTGTCTAGATAATGGAGTCTTTCTCGAAGTTCACGATAAGTTATTCTTGCACTATTCCAGGCGGGAGATGCGCAGGATGACCAAGTCACCAGTGAATAATCTTAAGTTTATCAACTACTAAACCACGGATAAATGCACCGCATAACTACGATGCCTGCTTCACCTGAGTACCACTAACATTTTCAGAAAATGGCCTGTACGTACCACAAATTGATTTTTCGGACAAGACTAAATTTAGTTCATGAGATTCACTGAGGTTGACATTACTGTTGTTGTTGTTATGATATTTTTCTTGTTGTTGTTGAGAAAATTCCTAAACATTTATTACGGGACGGGTTAACACAAGCGTTGCAGGATTCACAATCGTACGAAGTTCTACTGATCGGAATGAATTATGTCCAAATAGTAGTAATATTATTCTATTCGGTACATTTATTGGTCGTTTCTCATTGACTACTGCGAAGCTACACAAACAACTGATAAGGTGAGAATGAAAAACGTGGAATGATCTGACCCCAAACACCCGAACAAAATTTGACCTGAAGAAGGGTAAATCTTGAGTAAATAAAAAAACTAACATTAGCTCGGGAGGAGGTTCCGCCGTTACGGGTTTCGTAAAGCAATAAATGTAGCCACTACCAGTTGTTGATGGTTTATGGAGACCAGTTTAAGAAGGCCGTTGGTTGCTCTTCCGTTTCAGCTTTTAAAAAAGATAGAAGATGATACGCCTTTTCGAACCACCCGGTTTTCTTACGTGGAACAGACACGTTGAATCGTTATTGCTATCCAGTCGAATAAACGGTTTTCTTGGTGCCTTCTGTGAGATGCATTTAATGGATGAACGTCCCAAGGGGCCCTCGGCTTCGAGGATTCTTTTCAACGAGACTCGTCGGAGTTGGTTATAAGAACGTCGGTCGTGAGGGTACAGCAGACCCACTCAGAATCTTGCGAAGTCATTTGTCCTAACAGTCTTTGTTGTGTGTTTCATTAAGCATAAGGAAATTTCAAAAAATAAGGTATTTCAACGGTTCTGTAGACAGCCACAGTTCTTTACATTTTCAATGCGGATGATTTGACCTCATGCGTTCATATTGGTGACAGATTCAAACAGGGGGTGATAAGATATTCATAACACAAGGCCGATTGAACTTAAGTAATGAATGCGGTTTGAGTAACCAGTAGTTCCAACTTGGTCGTAAACCCCGAACAAGAAGCCGGTTCATCAAAGGGACATTAGTCTGAAGTGTCAACTAATTGAAGGCACAAATGGGGTTAGTTTCGGGGACATTTAGTCCGGGAGGGCTCTGGAGGATCAAAAATACTAAGGGAAGAAGGGAGGGGGAGGGGCCCAAATGGTTGATGAAATAACGTAGCAATAGAGCTCATTAAGACCCACCCGAGATGTTGACTCCGAAGCTGAATATGAGGCATTGAAGGAAGCGGCAGGGAAGGCCCGAGTAATCTACCATCTCGTATCACCATTTGTCATCGCAGCAGCTTAATCATCACCAAAGCTGCCCTATCGTTCGGGTGAAACCCTCTGTGTGAATTTAAATGTCAAGTCGTATCATGATGATACACACAGACACACATGGACACTTACTAACACTTCGATCTGACACACAAGTTGGCCAGTGGTGACAATCCACGAGTTTGAAGTCGTGAGCGAGTCGCTTACGATCGAAACAGCACGACAGGGGGTCTGATTCTCGAGCATGAACCAATACAGTTTCTATGATTAATCATCGGACCATTACAAACTTAGTTCTGACTAGTTTGGAATACCCTGATTACACGTGGACACACCTACAAGCATCACAATCATGACAGGCGGAGTTGGTTTGATGTATAATAATGATGTTCTTTTTATTCAAGACCTGATGAGAACCCTACATGAGATTTGGTGCAACGGATTGAAGATTACCAATCAGCATACAACTGCAATACTTGATTTGAAACCATTCGGACAGCAGAAAGAGAGTTGAAAAGACTCAAACATATGAGCTGCATCATCTTAAGGTTTATCGATATCAACATTCATTTCGACGTTTTTATCGATACGTCGTCTAAGTACTACAGATCATCTTCCCAAACAGAAGCTAATCGACAGGAAACAAAAATAGGCACGCCAAGTGGTTTCATTAGTCTGAACCAGAAAGGCCCTATCAAAGACCGTTGCCGCGGTATCATACGCACTTTCATTGTTCGTAGGATTTCTCCATGCATATTTATGAGGCGGACTATTCCTCGACAGGGATTGTGCAACAGTTCACTTGTGAGGAGCCGCCTCAGGTAAGGCGCTGGGGCTTACAAAGTAAACACACGCGATATTGTGGCAAGGTGTATGTTCCTCCCTGATGTATATTGTCATGCGTCCATCAAGAGGTGGCGAGGTGTCGACGTCGCTTATTTTAATTCTTGTTGCCCAACAAGGAAATCGAAATTCTGAAGCTCGTTTCATGGGATCGATTGCTAATGTAGAAAACCATACAAGCTACCCCTACGACCACAACGATCTTTAGGTATACTATAATACTGGATGATAACTTGGGTAGGTACCTATTTACGTCGATTAAGTACCAGAAAACATCGAAACTGAGTCGATAGAAACCTTTTTATATTTCGACACAAGAAATATTGCAGACAAAAGATTTCGGTTGTTGAAGAACTGCAGGAGTTGATGAAGAGAAGAGATTCACAACACTCCCAAAAGTAAGAAACATGAATCGAAAAAAACTGATTAGAGTCGAGCAAAGCCAAGCGCAGAACCAACTGAGGGCAATACTGTTGGGATTTTCGTAGATTTTATACATGGTATCATCTTGGCCAGCATCTCCGGATTAGATACGGTGAGATGTGTCTTCATTATACTAATTATCTATTGGTCAATTAAATCAAAGGGTGTCTCGAGCCGGACTTACTGAAGTTGAAGCGGCAAAGCGATAAGTGTGCGTTGTGCATAACATACCACTCACGTAGGGTTGAAGATTATCTCAACTAACGTATCGATCAAAAGTAATCTCGGAAATCAGAGAAATCAAACCAAGAAAATGGATCCAAATCAATAAGGGGTGAGGTAAATGGTATTGGGAGAATCACGTTATCCCAATTACAGAAATGAGGGGAAAAGCTCCGAAAGAGAAGGCGAACTATAATCAAATAAGGTCGGCGAGCATTCAATTGCCCAGGAGGAAGAGGCAAGGAGGGAAGATCAATTGACTTTTTATTAGTGGGAGGAACCGACCAGAAAATAGGTGTAACAGGTTAGCGTGACTGGTGAGGCCATTAGGCGCGTAGCACGGGGGCCCCTTTCTATCGGCTTGCACCGGACTTTCGGGGAGATTCTAATCGGTGAAAATCCCTCTTTCTGAGCCATGTAAGATATTTCGCGGGCCAAAGAGGAATTAGCAAGAGGCTCATTGAGCGTACATAATGATGAAGATTGGATTATCGAGGAGGTATACAGTACCGTTGATGATCACTTCTGGAGCAACGCACGATTAATAACTATAGTGTCTCACGGTCATCTGCATCTTAATACGGTAGTATTAATAAGGTAGACAAATTAGGACAACATCATTCCTGAGATATACGAATATACATACCTTTCAAAACAATATCGTTATGATAAAGAGAGCTCGAAAAATAATGACTGAATGTCCCGTGTCAATGTCAAGTCACTTGATACCACCCCGATGACACCATTATTCTCTTTCATTTTACAACCAAGTTCCCTACCACAATAACTGTGGATATGATATGAAGGGTCAGGGGAAAGAACAGGGAATGTCCATTTTTTCCGGATTCGAGCTCAATAACGCATTTTGTTGGTATTTGGAGTCAACAAATTTTCACAGTATGTTAAATGGAACTCATGGATGTCGGGAAATTTTCTTTTCCTACTATAACGCGAAAAATATTGATTTTTATTAAAGTTCAAAATGAAAAAGCTATTTTTTTCTTCAAAAAGTACTTCTTGTGGCATTCCTTGTTCTTTCCCCTTACTCTTCAAATATGAAGTATGAATTACATTGAAGTATCTTTCAATATAAATTCAACGTGTAGGCTCGTTTTCCCGTAACGTCGAAATTTGATTTTCTTCAACTTGAACAGAGAAAGTTATGAAAAACGTAATGAATGTTGATAAAAATTTGCAAACAAAAGTTTTCTCACATTTCTCTTTGCTGAGGTGACCACAAAATTGCCTCTACCGACGGCAAATTGAAAGCAGATAAGAACGAGTACACGAGTATAGCGTGTCGTTTCACAGGTACAATCTACGTGTTGAAGAGGTAATCAAATTAGTGTGAAAAAATCATAGAAAGTTCAAGGCCTTTGCGTAAGGTGTCTGGATTCGGCCTCACTGCCTGTCTGAAATTACGGTGAAAATAGGGGAGGAGATATTGTAATGTCCGGTTTGAAGGGAGCCCAAGAAAGCTGCATAGGGAGTAAGTGATGCGAGGAAGCCTCCCACTGGGCAGACAATGGCAAGTGTTTGCTGAGGTAACAAGTGGACTGGCCAAACACCCCTGCCCGTGACAGAGCCCTCTACAGAAGACCCTGAAACCCCCTCTAAGAACGTGAAAGGAAAGTCCAGAAAAGTAGGGGGTGTAGCCCCCTGTTTGCTGCGATTAGACACGCCACCTTCACCCTCCCAAACTATCCGTTTCTTCCCTCGGGTTTGTCTGGACAAATATCGTGGGAGAGCTACCGATTTCCGACTCCCTCAGGGATTGGATAATCCTGCTTAGACTGTCCCATGCATTGACCGCAAAAGGCGAATTACGTTTCCGAACGGAGGGATGATGCTACAGTTTAACAAACGCCTGGTCACAATGGAGAACCTGACAGAATAACGTTCTGTTAAGGGGTGGCAGTGGAGGCCCTTCCCTCAGGGATAAGTATGTTATACCTACTAGTCAAAATCACAATCCAAGTTGAAGCTAAAGCTGTTTCGCATCAGATCTGTCTCAATAAATTCATCTGGTCCGGAATTAATACTCAATACTCATAACGACAACTTGGATTGATTTCAACATATCACATTTTACCTCACTCACACACCTACTATTATTATGGAAGCAAAATACTATTTAATCTCGCCGTATAAATATAATATTAACCGAATTCCGGTTGGGGGAAACACCAAAAATGACATGCTAAAAGACTCGGTAAAAAGTATCTAGCTATTTTCCTATTTCTAATTTAGAAGGACGCTTTTGGGTGGCAGCTCTTGAAATCTGGTTCTGGCAGAAGGTATCCAACGATCACCAACAATCATCATCTATTTATATAGAAATGTAATTATATGACGAAACAACTGCAGAATGTAATAATAATTTATTATTGAAGCACTACCGATTTAAATAGGTTCTAGTATTAATCTCGATGATCAACTAGTTTTCACATGAAATCGTGTTCAATCTTTTAAAAAACATCAGAAGAATCTCCCTAGTTTGTTTATTACTGTTTTATGATAATTCACGTCTTGAACGGTTCGGTTTGTTGAGACGTTGATCGTGGATGATACCGATTATCGAAGTTGAGCAATTAATTCCTACGGATTTTACAACTCTAGCTATATTTCACATTGTTCGAGACGGGTTTTTCTCAGGATCTAGTGTAGTCACAGCTCATTAAAACGGGCAGTTATAACACCATAAACTGCTATTCTTGACACGATTAAACTGAATATCTAGCGACAAGAAATTATTAACGGCTACCCAAGTGCTCTGTGCAACACGAGGAAAAACACATTTCCTATCTTGATTTCATTCTCATCGATGTTGATCGGAATAGCACAATGATAATAACGCAAAAACATTAACCAACTAGGATTTTAATGATTTTCTTATCGTCCTAATCCAAAAAACTGTTCAGGTGGATAATGTCGTAATATAGTAACATGAGTCACCATGGTAAACTGATACTGTAAAATCTATTTAAAAAAGTAAAGTGAAAAAATCTTTCTTTATCTAAGATATAAGATAATCAACTTTCTCCCCAAACGCTTCTTTCCCAGTAATTTCTTTTTAATTTTTCACAAAGTGGATGTTCCCGTCATTTTTACAGATTCATAAAAAACACAAACTCAAAGTGAATTTTTTTGTGGTCAGTAAGCAAGAAAAACACGTTTTTCCACACAGTTCACCCAGTGGAACTTACGCGTAAAACAGCAAAAGGAGCCGTATGCGAATAGGCTGCTTATTATTATGACACGCAGAAAAAAGTGCTCACCGTCTGATTGTGAAAAAAAGAGTTCACAAATAGTAGGGAATTCAACTCAAACCGTTCTTTATCTTCTCAAACAAGCGAAGAATGTTGAAGGCTGGAACTGCTTGGTTCTGGATCATTTGTAGACTTTCTACACTACTTGAAACGTTTAGGTGAGTAGAGTTAACATTAGTTCAGGTGAGTAGAGTTGAGATTAGTAGAAAAATTTTTGAGGGGGAGGGGCGTCAGAGCTACTGTGATTGAACGGTAGAGTTGACTGTACTCGATCAGTTATATCAATAGTAATAGTATTAAAAAGGTAGTAAAGGACTATTATAGGTACACTACAGTAACCAACTACTCCACTCGAGGGAGTGAGATCCTTGTAGGTACCGAGATGCAAAGTATAAGAACGGGATTAACACCTTGACTAAGTACGAGGAAACGGTAATTTGAATAGGTAATGATAATAAGTGAAATGATTCCAAGTAGTACCACAGGAACCATAAATATTGATTTTGAGGTTTGATATCGATATTTCTGTCGGAGACCGGATTTAATGTGAACATGGCATCCCTTGATTTCCCCCATACTAAATGTATGAGAGGTATAATTTTAGATAAGTAAGATGTTAGCAGAAGCTGATCTTCCAGACATACATCCCATTCATCCTAAGTTTATGATCTTGTAGGAGACTCTGGACTGCAGCAATATTATTTAATGATCAAGTAGGTTTTTGATTTACAAAAAATATTACCTTTAGATTATCACAGAATTTATAGATACCCTGAATGAATTGATGACCAATATTATTTGTTTTATTCACGTTAATTATAGCTAATTCAGTTCAAAAGCGATAAAATACTGGATTACAATACCGGAATAACCCAATTTGTTATCTCCTTGGTATTAGTCTGATATGTATTCAGTGGAGGAATTTGACAGGTGGGTGGAGGAAATGCGACAAACGTCCAAAGAAGGATGAACATAATTTATGTAACAAGCTGACTCTCTCTGTTATGTTATGACTGTAGCTCACTCCCCTGTTATGTTGCTATTCCAGTATTGCCTACAGTTAGTAATAGGCAAAATGTGAGTCCTAATGCAATTTACTACGGAAATACCATTAAACAATATTATGTAAATAACTATTTCATTTCAACAAACTTCTCTCTTTCAATTTCCATGTTTTTAATTAGCTGAGGTTACAGGCTAAGCAGTGCCTACCTTGCTTACACTGACAAGCCGCCTCTGGTACGTTGCAGTAGTCGGAACTCAGCCAAATTCAGCGTTTGGCTGAACCTCGACTAACCGACCACAACATTCAATTGGTAATCTGTGGCCACATACCTACTAACTACTCGTCGTTCCTCTTCACACTTGGAACTTTGCTGAGCGGCGCTGGATGACAAGTTCCGCCCAACAAGCCGTGAAACCGCGTAGCAGCGCTATCGTGGGTTTCGCATGACTCCCTCTGCGGCTGGCATATAATTACGCCGTTCACAATTCCACCTAATTGATAAATTACTTGCTGTAAACTCCGATCAGCATAAACTACTGTTGCGAGATGCGAAGAAATTCGATGAGACGACACTGCGTGTTGACATAGACGAGTGGAAGAAGACATGGATGATCTAATTAAGATTAAGATCGATGATGTTGTCATACAAGTCATCACCACAAGACCTACCAATTAAAATGCATTTGTATAGAAGATACTGTTTTGGTAGACTTTACGATAGCCTGTCGTATGAACTATAATAGTAACATTATGGTTCGAAGCATCATACCCGTAAAATTCGAAAAATTAATGATTACAGAGGTTGGAGAGCTGATAGCGGTCTTTAAAATATTTTCCTGGAGATGAAGAGTATTGCCTATTATTTCAGCTGTTAAAAGTGTAAATACAGGGAGTTCCATCATTCATGGTTAAGATATAAAATGTCCAAAAATGTCGTGTTCATTTCAAATTTCATATGTTTCTTCCAGTTTTATCTGGATGGAATAAACTTAAAAATATGATTCACATCATAAAGTAAGTCGTTATTATTGTGGAACATACGTAAATCGATGAATTTTCAAAATAACAAACGTGAAACGAAAGAAACAGGATTGCGAGCTGCGTTGGGGCATGGTTGAGGTGCTTCCCGAGCCAATCGTCCCGCGCACCTTTAATTTGCTGTATAGATTTTGGCGGGGATTGTCTTGACAATCTGACAGTGTGAGTTGTCACCAAAAAATGCGAGTATTTTTACAATCTCATGGGTGGATGGTGGTGCCTCTTGAGGCTCACAACACTACATAGGTTATTCCATTCATACGAGCGATGTTTTTTTAGTGAAGGCAATTCCCCCGTTCGACAGGTGAAACATGAACCAAGGGTAGAGACTAGATCTCCCCTTGGATTGATAGGCACTCTATCTTTCATTGGTGA
>JAEMON010000009.1:13515160-13529379 GCA_030264115.1 Lygus lineolaris | reverse complement strand
TATATATGTGTGTATATAATATACTAACAAACGAAAAATGTAAAAATCCAGGAATCGTTTTAGAACGGTGTGAAACGGATTTCATTGGAGAACATTTTTTCAATTTTGCATTATAGTAATTTTGAAGCCATTGAAAAAAATCGATTTTATTTGCTAACTACGTAGCTATTCAGTAATAGAATATATAAACTCGGTCAACCGTCAAGTTATGCTACTACCACATAGACAGTCGCCTTTGAATGTCATCGCCATCTGATCAATTGCAGCCACTTCCTTTGCGTTAGTTACGTCCACGTTATGCTATTTGAGGAAACTATACTGCCCAACCAACTCGGCAGACATTTTTTTATTACATACAAATTTGGCCTCTAGTTGTTTAATGTATTCCGGCTGTATTTAGAGTACGAAATGAAAAACTCGACTAGAAGAAGTCGTAAAGCTCTCTTGTCAAAAGACAGTGGGCGTTGAGACCCGTCGGAGCCGGTCATTAGAGGGCCATTCATCACGGATTAGTTATGTATAACTATGATTTTCATTATAGTAGTCCAGGTCCCTCTCTCAATCAGACAGTCCCACCTATAAACGTATCACTGCTACTTGTGTGACTCGGATCTTTATTTACTGCCCATATATCAAGTGTTTACCTTTGTCATGTGGTTGGAAGGGAGAAAACATCACCCCAGTTAATTTCCATCATAAAGAGCCGTAGGGGTCATTTGGATCCGCTCCTATGAATATTCCATAAGCAATAGGCCATAAGTTATGCCTGTCTTTTAAAAGTCAATTACCTTCCCGTGTAATTAATTTATAACTGTTACTTACGTTCATATCTCTGAGAGGAAATTTATCTGTTTCAAATCGTGAATTCGTTTCTAGTAGGCTCCTTGATACGCAGAACATACATAATTTATTCGTGGAGTCAAGCTGGCTGTGAGACCGACCGAGATTTACGCTGACGGACCAGAGCAATCAAAATATAATCCATTTAATTATTGAATTGCGGGGCTCTAAGCGGTCGATTATTTAAATTTCCCTTTGCCATAAACCTTCCATTTAAAATTATCGGCGCGGAACATCCCTTTCGGAGCTGATTGAATCTTAAGTAGGTGCTTCTGATGTAATATTTATAAACGCATTAAGTGAGAATACTATCGGGCCATCGACTTCTTCTTTTTATTTATTTCTCCTCCTCTCCATTTCCATTTTTATTTGGTTCACGACACCATCAATAATGCCTGTATTATATTATGAATATTGCAGAAGATTGTGAACATTGTTGATTCCCGTTCATATCTAATATTACGGAAAGGGCAGTATTTTTACTAGGAGCATGACTACAGAAGAAAACTAATACGACTTCCATAATCTCAATCACTAAATATACATAATTCCACAAAACTAGTGTTGTGAAGTAGTCAAAGGTCAAAATAATATTAAACTCTTTCTACATTTGAACACTTCAGTAAGTAGGTAGGTACATAGTTTGCTTTGGATTTTCACGTTCGATTTTCAGATTAAATTGTTTATTTTACAGAAATCTAAAAGTGCCTGCCTAATTAATCATTGGATGGCTCTTATGTAGGTAGGTGAGGAATCAATCAAGGAGTGTCACATCCAAGGAGATTAACTACCTTCTCCATTAGTATTTCGGACGAAAGAAATTGAAAGAATGACAATGAACTCCGGCCCAATAAAATAATTACTATAAATTACATATTATTATTAATATTAAATATATAATAATTATTATATAAATGTATTTATATAAAGTAATGAAGAATATCACATTTATGAGAATATTCAAGACCCTGAAAGAATAAGGTGACCTCAGTCCGCGGCTCCTCCCTCCAAATAGTAAAATGTACTCCAAATAGTATTCAGACTCTGAATTCCAATATTAAGACGTCTTTCAACGTGCAGAGTAGAGGCGAAGCTTTTATAAATTCAATCACACATCATCATTTCACACATCATTCATTTTTATTTTCAAGTCAATGATTGGAATAAATTAACCAAGCAACTTTTCAGTGGCCTACTCTCCACAGAGATCTATGAAAACATTCCTGAAACACCAAGACATTGACTGTACGACGACTGTACATCAATTCCGCCAGCTCAAGAAAGGGGTTCAGGATGAAGTTGTCTTGAGGGACTATTTATTATAGGCTGGCGGGAGGAAGAAGGAGGGCTACCGGACATAAGAAATGTTAATAGTTCTGCCGTCTACCTGCCATCTATCAAAATACCGGTTAAGATATTTCAGCGGTTGGAATCCCTTGGTTTTAGAGATGCTATCACTTCCTACGCTCCCCTCATATTCCTCTTAGATGCATTATTTTTTTTTGTTCAGTATGTACGAAGAATGATTTACAAAACATAACAATGTTACGGTGTGGATGCAAGTGGGCTTCAGATCTCAGGGATGTGCGATATCGGATCTTTAGTGAACTCAAAATTTAACAGGAGACAAACGGACCCAAAAACATTGAAAACTTAGTACCTAGTAGTGTTATTCCACTTCTCTTATGTAACTGTTCACGTGGCGCATCTTTTAGTTCCCCAAAGCTTTGAAATCCTGAATAGTGTACGCACATCTGTTAGTGCCAAGAACTGAACCAAGATTGTTGGAAAACTTCATTGAATCCCCCTACACCATTTGCCTGTACTCTTGTGAGCTTCGTGAATATCCACGTACCATTTACAGGGTCTGACAGAGGTAACGATGAGACTGAAATGGTGAAATGGAACTAACCAAGATGGAAACATCACTCAGTCCAAAAAGTTTCCCCACAATCTGCTAGATTATTAATCAGCTTCCGAGAAATCCACTTATACCTAACGATCACTAACGGACGAGTCAAAGTAAATCGTGAGAAGATAAATTACACGTTGGGTGATCAGTTAACAATCAGACCATTCAGGCTGCTAACAATGGAGTTTATAGAAACCAGCTTTGATTCTCGGGAGGGCAGACGTTGACATGAAAAAAAATTACAGCCTACGAAAATAAGTTGGGGAGCTCAAGACGTACAGTTCTTATAAATTAAAGGTTGAACGAATACTGTGGCGGCCTGTAGTCAAGGGAATAAATGACGTTGTTTCTGAGAGGAGTCCAAAATAAAGGGAAATTAATTTATCGTCTACTTTTATAAGGAATCTGCTGGCAAGAAGGGGAGAAAGGGTGGTTTACATTGTTAGGGTCTGGGGCATTATTATAACAGTGAGAAGGTTTATTAATACAAGCGGAAAAGAAAGGGCCACACAAGTTGAAGAACTGAAACAAGAAGTGGATAACTTTTACTGAAGATTCGTCTCAGGGGACACAAAACACAACGAAGCGTTTAATGAAATATAAAAATAACTGTAATGACTTGGCCCCAGTCACCAGAATAAAAGTCTCCTAAATGAAAGGGCTGTGTTGGGGAAATGCCAAAAAAATGGGGAAAACGGCAATGGTTTCTAAAAACCTTATCACCGATAGAGGTTCGGAAAAAAGTCCGTAGGGGTCAAACGGGCACAAGAGACAATAAAACGAAGAACATAAACCATCAAGACGGGGCTTGGAGTAAAGGTGAAAGAAAAAAGTTTAGTGGCTTCGGCTGGCTCGGCGGGAAACGATGGTTTCTTGCATTATAGGGAGCCAGTAATAATCCTGGACAGCACGTAGAAAACTTCAAGAACTTCGGAGGACTCCGACCCGCGAGGTTGAAGTCCCAGTCAAAACACGGGGTAATGGAACTATGGAGAGATAAGTTCTAGAGGATGAGGAGAGAGAGAGAGAGAGAGAGGGGGAGAGAGGGGATGGGGAACTGTCGAGTTCATAAAATAACAAGATCATATTGTGCCGGTGGATATGACTATATGCGGTTCGGATTGAGGTGGAAGAGGAGTTATTGAAGCCTCACGACTTTATATCTTTGAGCGTCAGACAACAATCTGCGAAGTGCAAACATCGGAACGTGAAGATTTCCCAAATAAACCTCGCAGCCGGTGCAGGCAGTAAACGGCCTCTTCTCGTCGTAGGATCTGCAATATTATACGAGTTTTCAACTTGCCTATGAGGTGTCAAGACTGATGTTCATCAGGAATGCTCCTACGATCATTGACGTATAGGTACATAATATTAAGGTAAATTGCGAGTATATTAAGTGAACATTTCTTCAACGCCACATAAATAACAATAACTGCATCTATCTTCATGGGTTCGGAAATGACGGCTATCAACAGAATTGATCTTGAAAGGGCCACAAGGTCAAAGCTGCAAAAGTGACCCAATCACTGAATACCATAGCCGGGCCAAATGCATTTGGAAACGAAATTTGTTTTTGTTAATTAATAAGGCTGTAACCACTCAACACCCATGTTATACTATATGGTTGAAACCGCCTGAGTCTATAGAATCCAATAGAACCAATGGGAATTAATGACTTCTGTAGTTGGAGTGAATAACTATAACTAGAAACTAATTAATAAAACTAAAAAACTTGAAAAAATGTTTTAAGGCCATAACTAAATTAGTTTCTAGTTATTCATTCACACCATTTACACATGTAATCTATCCGTAAAAAAAAAATAGTTTCAGAATGGCGTTTGCCCCAAGGGCGGTTTTGGGGTGAATTTCCTGAAAATAAGACTCTCTCAACAGTAGGAATAGTTACAATACTTACCGTCCCAGCATTACATAAGTTAGTAACGAAAAAACCGCAATTGTTTACGTACCTTACTGGAGAATCTCCAGAGAATCTAAGGTACGCAAACAATGATGTATTCTTATAACTAGCGGAACTAATCCTTTTGATTTAATACGAAAAAACTGCAACATTGCAGATTCAGGTTTGTTCAAGTTTAATGAGTGCAAGGTTCAGAATGGGCTCCTTTGTAGAACCTTCTTTCTAGCTTAGATTTATCCGTTTTTGAGTCAATATTAACTACTCGTAGTATCCTATCAACCCGTTTTTGAGTCAATATTAACTACTCGTAGTATCCTATCTACCCTTTTTTTAGTCAATATAATATAAATTCTTTAGCTTGTGTGCTTTGGATATCAAGATAACTTACATGGTTGTTATATTTACGACATGAAAGAAGATATTTATGTGAGAACTACTATATTTTAGCCTACTTAGTCCTAATCACCCTCCCATAACCATTTTCCTTGAGATGTCCTTATTCGTGAACTCAGCCTCATCTCATTAGATCCCCTAAAGCCGCCCCTGGTTTGCCCAACTTTGGCCCCTGAGCCGAACACCCGCGAACGCAAATGGTATGCAGGGTATTCGCGAGTGGAGTCGGTATATCTTCTGCGATCGCCGAGTGAGGACACGAGCCGTCACGAACATCAAATAACACCAACTGCGGAAACACTGCCGAACATCAACGAACAACAATGCTCGTCTGGTGTGTACGGGAAGGCGAAAAACTGTGTGTCGTTCTTCGATGCTCGCCTGGCGTGGACGCACCAAATTATGCTTGATAAAATTTCTTTTGGCATATCCTCTGTATAGATATCATAATTATTTATTGTAAGACGGTAACTACTCACTACTCCTTTCAGTGGGCACCATGAGCTTCGACTTACCTGAAAATTAAACAAGGACTTACATTAGGGAAAACTGAAAAAGATTAATATCTTCTGAAGCACCCAAGTATAGGTACAATACGTGGGTACGTAATAAAATTCGAATATTATGTGACAAGTAGCTTACTAGGTACCTACATTATTTGCTTTGATTTCAGTAATTTACAGAAATTATCATAGACACCTTTTTCGCTGATGGGGCGGGAGGGAGATGGATAACTTTGCGTACTATGGTTTTATACCAGATTAATTCATGCGCGTTTAATGCAACCCATAAAATAACTTTATGGCATTAAACCATGGTTTTTTCAGGCGTCTGTTAAATATTGGGCAGGCAGTAAAGACATCACGCGTTGTCACCATTTTAAGAAATAATATAACTTCGATAAACGTTTTCGTTTGAGAAGAGAAAAATATGGTCGAAAGCAAATTAATAGCTTGGTACCGTGCCAGCCGGTAAGGCTGATTTATGACGATGCGAATCTCCAACAGCACTGAAAGATACCGAGCGACGAAAATCGCTCTTATCGCAACAAGCTAAAATCCCTCTTTCGAAGGGAAAAATATACAATTTTCGGACGTGGCCCGTTGTTTGCTTGTCCATTACCGATGAAATGCCCTGACAAGGGTTCAGGAAGGCATTACGTCCCATACACGAGACCAATGATAAGAGGTGTGGTGAGTTGTAAATAGCCCAACTGTCAATCCTCATATCAGCTGGGTTTTTATCTTAGGCAGAACACACAAAACGTTATCCGAGCTTAAGCCTCCATTATCTTAAGGTAGGGCAATAAAAACACATGGACCAAACCAACTTCTGGAGAAGGAGGGAGTAGGGCAAGAAGGGATATCTCCAACTACCGGGTGCAGATTTTCAAGAGTCTCCTCCTTATTGCAATCAGTCTGCTGAATAAAAGAACGTAGTCCAGTGAGGTTATTACATCTAGTTAGCAATGATCATGATATTACCTACGCTCGGACTATCTCACATCCTAGGGATAGTAGAACGGCAAATCCACAGAGGAGAAGACGAATGATGTTAATATGGGACAAGAAGGGATCGATCTCATTGTAAGGCACACCCACAGGAGTGATGAACATTGGTAACTACTGAAGATGTAGATCAGACTAATAGAATATAATAAGAGAATACTTGTGGGTCGATCTACATTATAATATTGACGATTGCCTTCTGCAAACGAGAGGCTCCACACCCCAGCGCCTCAAACCTCGCAGCGGTGATACCCTAACCAGGTCAAAGGCAAACGAAGTGGTCACCCTCAGCAAACCGTAAAATAAAATCCCACTTGACGGCAAGAACCTATCCGTGCTTTCTCCAAACTAACGGATAGGAGCCCAGACATAATGGACTAGGACATAGTAAGGACACCGTCTCGATAGTGCCATCCTGCAATACAGATAAGACATGATCTAACCTACTGCTTAGGGCCAGTAGAATTATTTTTGATACGCTAAGATAATAACAGTCAGGAGGTATTGCACATTTTTTTACATGTTAGTCATAATACAGTATGCACATGAAGACATCATACTATCGGACGACGAGCAGCATGCAACAACCTATTGTTTTCCACTCATACAACCCCCAGGACCCCTACACCTACTTTCATCTCCGTATCATTATCGCCTTGCCTCAGCTGACTCCGATTTGTGGGTTACCTGGGGAAGACAATCCCTTCGTTTCCCATTGTGTCTACATGATTTACGTCGCGGAACCAAACAGCTTACAATAGCCTCTTAAACGAGACAGTCCGATTCAGTCGGGAGGTGAATAAACAAGCTTTATCTGGAAACATCAGGGGAGGGATTTAGCCACATTTATCATAAATTAAAGAGGGAGCTCTTTTCCAAGGGAGGACAGGACAGGGAATAAATACAACCCGTGAAGAGAGGCTTATACCTTCTGTTACACCTTGTTTGGTACCCAAAGAGACAGGTTGCCTATTGGGCTCCTCAACTTTTGTGTGACTTCAAGATCTGTTTTCATCTCATTCAGCCCTCTAACCTTCTCTCATGATTCCCCTGATGAAAAAGCGTGAAATTGTCTAGATATGATGGAATGAAAACGTGATGGTGCAATATTTCAACTATTCTTTGATCGGAGGAGTTAACTCTATTGTAGTTCATTGGAGTAACTATGTTCATAACTTTCATGATAAAGAATAATTATGTTCATAACTTTATCATAAACTTGTAGGATAAATCATTTTACAATAAATTGTGCACTCTCAATCCAGGACATAACTCAATCATTGTTAACGTACCATAAAGAGTCAGTCCTCACTATCCTACCAAGTCGAGTACATACTAAGTGAGCGCTTGAGGTGTAAAGACATCATCAGGGTATCAAGTGGACCAGAATAGTGATTAGGATTTGTATTAAATAGATCTTTGAAACATATTGAAACTGCAGTTCGTAAAAAAATGGACAAATAAAAATGTTTACCAAACTGCGGCTGAGAAGACATTTAAAATTACTGAGCACAACTCAAGAACCAATAAACCTCCAATGATGGATTCAAAATAAAGAGTTTATACCTACCCAGTTAGAAACAACCATCTATTTTTAAGCACTAAAAAATGCAGATCTATCTATTAGGTACCCATTGAAGTAACACTCAGAAACATTGCACTGCGTTCCGGAAGAATATTATGAAATTTATTGAAGAATATTCTGTTTAATGCAAAAAAACATAGACCAAATCTTCAAAACTTCTCGAGTAAGATGACGGTGCTTTGCATTTGTCCAATTAAAATTTACTTAAGACTGCTAAACAGGGAATACTCCAAAAAAATTTGATAAGGTTTCGAAATATGACTATGTAGTCACAAACCGAAATACTGGAAGCCGCAAGTGGTAATGATTTTGAAATACGGAACGGCAATTTCAGTGTCATCCCATCTCAGAGCTATAACGGCAGACATGTTCTGAAAGGACTTGTCCTCTCAGCGTGTGTCTTGGTCACAAAACTCCCCAAAGGAGAGGAAATAAAATGACTAATGAAATGCTGGAATGTCGCTCCTTCCACGGGGTACAACCCGAAATCTCAACCGATAAACAAGAACTGGCTACTGTTGAGCCCTAATTAAAACAAAACCGCCCATGAATTAATCAAGCTAGGTGGACGAGGATCTGTTAACCTCTAAGCTCCCCCTCAACCCCTCACATATATTTAGGCGCTTGACGTTTGGGTTGTTAAGCCGCAGTTCTCGTCGTTTTCTCGTGAAAATTTTTTTTCGAAAGAGAACAGCTTTGGTAAGGGACGCAAAGTACACGGAAAAAAGTGGCCTCAACTGCAATCCCTGCAGGTGTGTTTCTTCAGATACTAATCACGAAAATATTATTGATGATATGATCCTAAAACATTCTCCTGATTTTGATTATAGACTCTAAAGGTTTAGTTCCGCTAGTGATAACAGAAGAATCCGTCGTAACCAGCAAGTCGAGCACAGGTGGCGAGTGTTGTAGATGTGAGGAAATCATGAACAGGCCGTCGAGAGAGTAGGTACTCCTGATAATGCCAGTACATTGTAAGCGATAGCCAACTGTACTCGACTTGCTTAAAGAAATATTTAATAAGGAGATTTAATAACAAACAACAACAAAATTAGCTTTGAACCCCGAAGAACTGAATAGCCATTATAACTTGCAGTAGTTGTCAAATAAGAGAGTTGTGGTGTCGTCGGGAAAGAACGAGAGTAACGAGCGACACGCGTGTAATTTTATCTCTAACCAGTCTCCACTGACTAAGCGTACACGGCCGAATGACTTGAGAGTCATATTCGTTCAACGGGATTACCCTACCATTTCTTGAGCTAAAAGCAAATTGATAATCTTGAATCGCTCGCGTCAGTTATCGCTCTGATAAGAGAAACGTTTCTACTGTGTTGAAAATCGCCTGAGTGAATCGATACCTACACCTTGAAAACCCTTCAACGTAGTGAATATTTTACATCACACCGATTTTCTTCACCTTCCACGTCTTATCTCATCTTTTTAATAGTTCCGCCACCTTGAGTATGATAGTGTAATGGTCTCTGGCCTGAAAATGGTTTACGCGGGGATTGTTACGTTGCGCTCCATTTTCCTCCGGATTTTCATATTTTTTCTTAATTATAGTTATTGGAGCACTTGATTGATTTTAATAATGTTTACAGTCATTAGATACGATGCATAGATTGGATGAAAGATGAAACCATCTCAAATATGTTAATCACCTTGAGAGCTTCAATCTGTAGGGAATCCAAAGTAGACTATTGCGTCAGCTGATACGGTCTAGGTGATATCGGTCTTCGTTCGACATTCCATGCAAGTCATCTGTGAAGGGATTGGATTCGGACCTCCACCAGAGTGAGCAAATAACTATAGTCGTTCATTTGGCCACCCGGGTGCATAGGTAGGTACCCCTCTTGAACAGATGTAAGGAGGAGCATGTTCCCCCCAGACCTCCAGAAAACCCTTGTCAAATTAGTGTAGTTTCACCAGATCGATAAAGTGGGAAGTTGAACATTTGCTCACTAGAGTGAGCAAATAACTATAGTAGTTCATTTGGCCACCAGGGTGAATAGGTACCGCTCTTCAACAGATGTCAAATCGTGCGTGATTAGTTTTCTACGATTTTGGAGTACCTCGGTGCGGCTCATTCACCTTCCAGGGAATGCGATTGTCTCTCAGAGTCCCCTTGTCGTAAGTTGTGATATCCTTGGACACCTCCAAACGGACGTCCAAGATTAATCCCCGATAGATGAGCGATTACGGAAATAATCGCTGAACTTTCTTCTTTTCGCAGCTTCAAACGCGGGGATTTTTTTCCTCCGAGGGATCCGTTTGGGGAATTCTTTCGGGGATTTTCTATCCTACATTCCCAATCAATGACAATGATATGGGGAAGGGGAATGATACTGATACGAATCAGTAGAATAGTAGGTGTATAGCGTAGGAATCTGGGAAGACACGTCATTTTACATCTGTTCGAAGACGTCTTTTTACATCTTTGGTGCCTTCAGGCTTCTTTTTACCCAATCTCGCCACTCTTCAATTCCATTTATCTAGTTAGTCACTTCAGCGAAATGCGGGATTTAGCCAAAGGAAAAAACTTCAAACTGCTATCTCACTTTATTCATTACGACGTTCCGGGTCAAAACTTCGACCCATCTTCAGGTAACCACCTGTGCATCAGTATAAACGCAACACTGCTAGCAGTTTGAAGTTTTTTTCCATTGGCTGAATCCAACATACAAGCAACTAGCTCTACCTTAAGAAGATTTGTAGTTTCGAGCAAAACAGACAGATGAGGAAATCCTGTTTGATAGAAGATTGCCTGATAGCTGAAATTTGATGTACAAATGCCTGAATCCTTGTAACAGGGCTCAAGCTAGTGTTGGTCCCTCGACAAGTGATCATGAGAGGAAGAACCCCGCACATGAAGGCCTGTGGAGAAGAGAAGTGGTAAAGAGGAGGAGGGCCGGAGACGCAGAAGAAAAATAGAGGTAGTAGGTTTTTGCCTGTCTTGGTCTCGCTCCCTCTCTCTCTCTCCAGCCTCCCCATCTCTCTCCCTCACTCCTCAGGTTAGTTCTGGCCACTCTACCCAATCTTCACGCTCCTCCCCATACGTCATTATCTCACTGACAAGGTACACTCCGCTCACCAACAAACTACCCACAACATTCCCACCAGGATTCGGGCCTCCTCGGGGTAACTGCTTGATGGTCCGGTACCCCTCAGGGCCCCATGAATGAAACCACGGCCTTCCGATTCCTGTTACCGCGCCTTGTGAATGCGTGGTGCGTTCACCCTTGTCGCCAATTTTTCATTGGGAAAGGAGAGCAGATCGTAAGACTCTTCATCTTTCATTTCTTCGCTTCTTTCTATAGCATTCCGAGTCGAATTCAAGGTTTTCTTAATCAAGTTCAAGGTTTTCTTATACAAATTCATGGTTTTCCGAAATAAATTCAAGGATTATTAATTCAAATTCAAGTTTTTTCATTTCGAATTCAAGGATTTTCAATTCAAATTCAATGATTTCAAATTCAAAGTTTTTTAATTTCAAACTTAAGGATTTTATTTACAAACAAAAATCAGAACAAACGAAGTATTATAGGTATGTCCAATGAGAAGACGTGAATGAATTCATTAATTAGGTACGAGCATTTTAATCAGTTCACTCGCGGTTCACTGAGAAGGTTTCTTTGCATGAAGCTTCACTTATGAAAATACCGTCTCTGCTGGATTCAGATGAGGTGAATAAGGTGGAAGGCTTAGTGGAAGACTTCACATTAACTCCGAGTTCTTCCACTCCCATGTCACAACTTCCAGACGCCACAGTTGACATTGACTTGCATTGAACTGTTTAATTACTCGTAACTGACTAATGAATTCATTCACGTCTTCTCATTCGGGGCACCTAACACTTTGTTTGTTCTGATTTGTTATTTGTACATAAAATGATTTAGTTAAAAATAAATAAAAAACGGTGAATTGGAAAGCCTTGAATTTGAAATGGAGAATCTTGAATTTGAATTAGAAAACCTTGAATTTGTGTCGGAAAACCTTGAATTTCATTAGGAGAACCTTGAATTTGACTCGGAAACGCTATACAAACACCAGCAACTACCTACTATCAATCCTCACTCAAAATCTTAAATAGGAATACCTAGTCCACAAGTGCTCTGTGAGCTGTGAATATTAGGCAGGGACGATTCTGGTTGGTCACAGGTGGGCAGGCGACAGACAACCAAAGAGTCAAAGAATGTCTACGAGGGGAGGTGCAAAAGTATGGTTATTTCGAAATTGGTACAATCTCAAATCGCGAGATCTACAGATACTTCCCTAAAAATCATTTTTTAAATGTACCATATAAATTTAAAAAAACTAAATCCATACCAACATTTCAGGTATTTGGGTACACTAAAGAAATTCAAAGTCAAAAAAGATTTAATAAAATAAATCCTCGTTTCTTCATCGATTCTACACATTGGAACACCTACCTCGCTTCTGTATATTCCATGAAGAGTCTGCTTTCAATATAAATTAATATTGTCAACCATTAATTTTTGTATTTAAAATTAACTTTTTGTTTCATAATAATTATTACCTATCTAGTGCGTATAAACGAAAATACCTATGGGAAAAACTTCTGTTTTGAAACAGCTGATTCCATGCTACATTTTCTTGCTTATGTTGCTGACCCTCAAACTCATAAGGAGCGTAATATGAGTTCTAAATAGAAAGAATGTCTCAATGAATACAGTTGGCCTAGAATGCAGGATAGGCAGTTCCATTTTGGTTAAACATATCGACGCCATATTAAAATGAAGAATTTGATACCTAGGTGATTGCATCCCACGAGTAAGCACATCAACGTAGTAATTCTACAAATCCCTAAAATGTTCGAGTTTTTCTCAGCCTTTGTAGTCCCATAAGCTATAAAGGGGGACAAAAAATGAGACGTGGGCGGTCAGCCAAATAGTCTGAAGCACGACCGACCGCACTTTTGAACGAAGAAAGTGGAACAGAAATATCAGCTTCAAAGGACACGGTTTTTCACAGCTCATTTCACGGAGAAGCCATCTCAATTAGGTGAACGCGCCTTCCACTTGATCCAAATAATAGCGTCAACCAAAATTGGGGGACTCCTATCAGTTTCTTACAACTGTAACTGTTCTGTAGATGTTTAGCAGTAGGCGGATGGTACGAAGTAACATCCAGTGGCAAGTCAGAATCACTAGCTTCGTATTTAGATGGGGGAAGAAACAACAACAATCGCGCTCGACGGCAAATACATGTGAAATTTACTGAGAAAATCCAAATTCGTCATCATAATATTAAAAATTGAAACATGAGCTTTACCACCTTAGCACTGGATGGGAGCTCAGCATGTTAGGAAAATTGATACAATGGCTATACGATACAGTAAGATTCGAAATAAATCATTTTAGATTAAATCAGCAATTTTGGTTGGTGTACAAAATCCATGTAAATGTGAGATAGATAACGCCTAAATAGCAGAAATGACGGGTTTTCGCCAATTCTATCATCAGGCTACTTTCTGCTTCGAGCTAGTACGGATCATCATTAGGAAGAACTTCTCAAAAATTCGTAATGACAGATATAGAGATGATAGAATACGTATTTCTCTCAAAGATCTGACAACTTCAGCGATTCGTAGATAACTCCCTTTGAACTGCTTCTCAGGTGTACAAAAAGATGAATGAATCCTCTGTTTACCTGACGTCGGAAATGTTCTCACTCGGGTTGCGCCCGATAATGCAACAAACGATTATCCCATTTGAGGGCCGAATAGGTGGGGTCCCGAACATTTTTATGTTCCTCGCAAGTTTCAACCCTATGGAAGGGTGGGTAAAGTAAGGGTTACAAAAAATGCCATAAGTGGTGAACAATTTATGTAAACGATAAGCCTTGGGAACCAATTTTCCGGTTAGGTAGAATAATTTGAAGTAATATCTTAATTTAGCAGGTGTTTCAACCGGTAAAAATGATTTTTTTTGTTACAGAAATTATAAGGAAGAAGAAGAACGTTATTATATGTGCGCGTGCTTTTATACTGTATTGTTGTTGCATCAAGTCATGCTGAACCAAGGCCGATGCTACTTAGTATAT
>JAEMON010000009.1:13488280-13499820 GCA_030264115.1 Lygus lineolaris | reverse complement strand
TTTTCTCTGGATGGAATAAACATAAAATTATGATTCACATCGCAAAATATGTAAGAATCATAATTTAATGATTGTATAACATACGTACATCGAGAAATCTTCAAAATCACGAACGTGAAAAATGATACAGAGGATTCTGAGCTGTGTTTGGGCATGGTTGAGGGTATTCCCGAGTCGGTAGTCCCGTGGGTTGAAAAGCGCTTTAGCCACTCACAACACGTTGTAGTACGGTTGTTTTTCATTTTCAGGGAAGTTGAAAAATGGTCCCTAGATTAAAGCCGGCTCAACGACTTTAGCTTCAAACACACTACCGCGTTGCGTTGGTGACAATAATCTTCAAGACCAGTTGGCGCCCTGATCACTGCTAGTTATTATAATGCAAAATATTATTGAAAGTAACATTTTTCCCATCTTGAAACAAAACCTAATTAAGAAATTATGGAGCGATAATTGGATTTTAGACATACGTTCTCTCAGTCGCCATCTCCGAACATTATTTTAATTCTTGAACGGCATTCCGACGCGTGTTTTAGGTTATAAATTATCTGACGAGAATCGCCGAATGCAAATGACCCTCGGAGGTTCCGTTGAAGAACTTGGAAACCAGCCAATTACTGGTACGTTTTGCATAGAGGGACCATCAAGGAACCAACAAAAGCAACTAAATAAAGGCATTCGGATGTAGATTCACGGAGATATCCTCCTCCAGGCGATCTGTTTGGTCCAGAAGATACCTAATCTGATACGGACCAGTTACTGCGCCATGGGCAGACTTCAAGGACGTTTGACAAGCCAAATGTCCTGCAAGGGTCAATGAGAGTAGAAACCCATTCTCTATTAAATGAGTTTTACTAATTGTCGACTCGTTGAAGGCTACGCTTCCTTCATACAGCCTATTAACACATGAGATCTTGTTCGCAGTAGACGAGGTGGGGTCAGTCTTGTGGCGTCGCCCTAGTATAACTCAGCCGAACATAACTTGAATGTAAATGCCGGCAGTTTCGACAATCAGCTGCACCACTGTTTTTAAAATGTTAACGTTGTTCAACTGAATACTTCAATGATAATATTAATGTTTGGCAGTTTTAGTATACTTCTTGTTGTTGTTGGCAAAAATGATTCCTGATGATAATTCGAGGTGTCAAACTATCATAACTCTCGTTTAAGTCCTTGCCTTTCATTGGACGTAGGTCTCTGCTCACCCTAGGGCATAAAATTACAGGAGGTATTATATATGCAGGGGTCTTAACCTCTTGACTCGTGGAAAAAGCCCTTGGGTACATACCTAGTCATTCACTGAAACTATTACTCTCCAGCTCTGAACCCTAGGCGAGGAGCATGCGTTTGATAAATATATTCTTCCTAGGATGAACCCGTTGAAATGTGGACCCGTACATCTCACGGGTAAACCTTTTAGTTATAATAATATATTTTCCTTTTAAAAATGTCCTGTAGATATTAGCAACACAGTAGGTAATAAACCCTGATAAACTAAAATATACCGAAGACAGAAATTATTCTAATAAGTTTGGTCGGTACCAACCATATAAACCTACCCTGAAATAAAATTAAGGTAGGTAATTATGATATAACATAAAATGGAAATCGATTCAATTCAGATTGAATTATCACACAGCGGGATCAGGAATTGGGTTCGTACTGTACCTACGATGAAAGGGAAAAATACTACGAGAGGCGGCTAGGGTGTGTTATGAGAGATTTCTGAGCAGAACTCATAGATGGTGGCTAAGGAATGTGATGATAGCAGAAAAACACCACCTAGTTGTGGTGTAGGCTGAACCGTAAAACGCGATGGAACGTCAAAAGGTACTCCATGATACAAGGCTGAAATTTTTAATCGACAAAAAGAGGCAATTCATCGTGTGGACCGATTACGTTCAACTAAAAGAGGCGAGCGCAAAAAAGTTAAATTGCTCTCACTAACTCGTGAAATAGGATGAAGAAATTGCCCGGAGAAACGATAAATTCAATTAACGTCGCAGGACACCGGTATTCAAGAACAAGTGTCTCTGTAGGTACGACTGCAGGAGATATGATGTTCCGCAGCCCATCGTTTGCTGTTTCCCAACAAATTTATTGCTTGAAGATCGGTACGAAATAGAGCGAAATATAGCCACGAAATAAATACTGCATTCATTTAACAGGTAGCTTCAATAATTGACCTTCTGACCTTGACTGGCCCCATCACCAGGATGAAAACGACTCGCAGATACAAGAATAAACATTCCATTGAAAAGAAGACATGCCATTGAAATTAGATAACATAACATACAAACAGGAAAATACCTACCTAGGTATAATATCTCCCGTGAGTAAGAAGGTTTCTATAGATGCTACTACAATCTATGTCAAACTTGGTAGTAAGTAAAAATCAAGAACGTACTTGTAGTCTTGTAGAATATTTATGTAGGTAAAATGTATATGAAAGCACTTGGAAGAAAAGCAATCCAAAACCTACGAATATCGAATAGGTATGTAACGTAAATAGACATCCCTACATTCGAAAGTTTTCGCATCGTAGGGATGCGATACATCGAATCTTGTCTTTCAGAACTTTCAGAGTTTTCACAACCTTCAGATGTCAACGACCATAAGGAAAGCAGTAGTTTTGGCGCACCAAATATTTATGTCTACGACGAATCACTTCGAGGCCCTCGTAAAACTAGTCCTATTTCAACAAAGATTGTCCCATCGAAAATGTCCAACATTTGATAGGTACCTTACAGAGGGAAAAAACCTTTCCCGACGAATTCTGTTTGTCCATGTCGTCAAAGAGTAGCTCTGTTTACAGGCTCGTAATCTATTGGTCGGGCGAGGACGCGATGTGATAACAACGCCGTACAGAAGCAGGAGTCTGAGGATGCTTCCTAATCACCATTTCCTTATCAGTTGGTCTGCGTGGGAGTCCCGTCAGGCCACAGCTCGCCGTGCTTCTCGCATTTCAGCTTCCACGTTCCAGCTTCCAATGGTCAATTGACAATGTCTAAACCCGCTAACTCGAGCCCTCTTGGATTTCACACGTGGCCATTCAATAGCAAGAGGGACAATGTTAGTGTTATATTGTCTTCAGCAACGCAGATTTCACTGGTCAAGAGAGGGAAGAAGCCTGTTATACCAAGTTAATAATTCCTTATCGGTGTACTAATATTGTACAACTATAAACCATTCGTGCTTCAGTGATTATACTCGTCAGTTGAAAGGGATTGGGAAGGTGCTGATTGCAGATAGTTGAGGTATTCAAATTTTAAGCTTCGAATATTGTAGTAACTAAAGAGACTTAAGTTTCTAGTCTTTATTAGCAGTAACTTATGAGTGTATGGTGGATAACACCGGTAGAAATTCATTCTTCATGCCAGTTTTGGAGTTTCTGTGTTCGGAGCTGTGACCAAACACAAAAGTTCCATTCATGCAGATTGATTTGATGAGCAAATTTTCAAAGAAATATTTTAACCGATTTTGTGGGTGATTCTTGAAGGAAATTTCGCGCTGATTCTGACTTCTCTTTGTTAAAGATGGTTTTTTACACACAAAAATCTCGTATTTTTTAAAAGCGATTTTTGACTCCAAATTTTCGAAATTTGAACTCTTGGAGTGAACCTAAAATTCTGGCCAGCGAACTGACCCTTTCAATTGATATTATTGACATTTTGAAATTTCATTGGATTTTTAAGATTGGTTCCAAGGTCACATATCGTCGGGAGTGACACATACATAAATATGTATGTATAGAAAAGAGATGTATATTTGTATGGAAAAGTGTTAAATTTCAGGAATCTTTTTAGAATGGTCTGAAACGGATTTCTATGGAGACAATTTTCAAAAATTTGAATAACTAAAATTTTGAAGCCATTGCAATAGTTGAATTTTCTTCAAAAATTCGCTAACAAACTCAAGGCCTTCAAAAAATTAATTAGGTATCAAAAATAAAACTTTTACTTTGAATTTTGAAAAATCGACAAAAAGAACGAGGTACTTAGGTAGGAATTTTGCTCAACCACGAAAATAACAACGGAGATTTTTCTATATTGATTTGAAGTAGGTGATATTTAAATCTACTTGGAAAATGTTTATTTCAATTTCGAAATGCTATAGATCACTGTGATGCCCTCACCTACAATTGGGTACCATAGCTCTTACACCATCAACCTGTGAGATACGTTGGAGTTTGACCTAGCGAGTAATTACACTATCGATAAAATTCGAAGAAATGGGCGATAATGATTTGATATCTATTTCACAGAAACAAGCGAACGACGTGACTGAGAATGCAGGATCACGAATAATTACAAGGCGAGAAGGTCATCGGTGTCCCGTGTTATCACCAATGCCGTTCAGTGAATGAAATATGTTTTTTTTCGAATCTTCATTCTTATTTTCCATCCGTGTTTACTTCTTTTATAAATCTCATCTTTCTTTTATTCTAATAAAACCAATTTGATTATCGCATAATCATTTCTTTGGTCAAAGGAAATTGGAAAAATTAATTATGGACGATCATTCTACTTCTGGAAATGAAAACGGGATATCACTTGAAATTCCGCTCTACTTTTGAGTAACGAATCAATATTAAGTTCCCTCTCCAATATTCGGTGAAGTATAAAATAATAAAAGTTTAGATAATATAGCGGGTTTTTCACAACAGTACATAGTTAAAACCCCAATTTTTTAATAGGCGCATTTCAAACTTTGAAAAACACAACAGTGGCTCAAGTTGTCAATCGGTATGTTTCCTCGAGAATTACCTATATATACGAGAGGTTCGAAAGCGGAAGGGTATAGTCTAGTTCCAAAAAAAAAACGGTAGGTCAGTCAGAACCATAAATCAACCATATTTATGTTAAGACTTTTGCAGAAAGGCCGAGATATTGACACGAAAAAACTGATCTGGGGCCTAAGAAGCTGCTAAGAATAGGGATAATCGGTACCTATCATTCGGTACTTTTCATTCCATAGCTACTACCACTACTTTAGGATCCTATCAATACTTTTCGTTTGATACTGGCATCATGAAAAAAAGGATAACATTATTATATTCATTCGATACTTGATGTTCCAATCTTCATTGGCATCCAGCCAGAACTCACCAAGGCACAAAAAAGATAAATATACCTGAACAATGTGAGAACGATGATATTGAATGTTATTATGTGAACTTTTTCAAAATTTGAATTATGAACACCAAAACCTAGATCGATGTTCCAGAAATATCTGTCGAAGGATCAAAGAAAACAGCGCTTCCAGCCGTGAACGAAGAAAAATTCAGAAACAGTACACAAAGGGTTGGTTTAAGTGAAATATAAATATACTAGCTTGAAATGACTTTCGTTTGATCTGAATTCGATACGCGTTTGATCGTGTTTAACGAAGCCTCGAATTTAAGTAATAATTTCAATTTTACGACTTCAGCACGTGCTCTCTTCACATAGGAATACGCTTGTGTAAATCACGCAATTCTGTCTGAGTTGTTTCAAGAATGCTCTTTAAAATCTGAGGGATAACAGCTTCAAGTCACAATGTATTGTGAAGGGGATAATTTAAATCTATTTAAATCTAGCAATTAAATAAGCTATCCAGGAATTAAGACAGCCACTCAATCAAGAGCATGTAAATACGCTGGAAGAAATCTCATAAGGTTATTTAAAAATCATTTAGGTCATTTACCAAGTAAGTTGACAATGTAATCCTCTTATTTTTGAAAGCAAATAAATAGCGAGAGGAAGGTAATAAAAATAAGCAGTATTTTTTAATCATTCAAAATATAGGCGACAATGGTCAGGATAACTCAATCAAACAAACAAACTCAAACAAATACATGGCTAAAACTTGAAAAAATTGAAAGTTTGGTGCCAAACGAGAAGGCATCCTTAAAATAGTATGTCTATGACATCATCATTATCAACAGACCGCATTTTTTCGAGTTATGTTTGGAAAACATAACAT
Source organism: Lygus lineolaris (assembly GCA_030264115.1). Lineage (NCBI taxonomy): Eukaryota > Metazoa > Arthropoda > Insecta > Hemiptera > Miridae > Lygus > Lygus lineolaris. The sequence goes on along the minus strand of JAEMON010000009.1, from coordinate 13,493,859 downwards.
TCCAAAGTCTCCCACTAGGTACCTGAGCAATAAGGGCAAATATCCAACAATATCGTAAACTTAACATCATCATGTAAATTAAAATTTAAAAATGCGAGTGAACAAATTACTTTTTTCACACCTTTTTTTTATTCATTCGGAAGCGTGCAGCACAAAATATGTAAATCAATCCATTCTCATTACGAATTGATTAATTGTCAATTAAACATGAGAAATCAGCATTGCGAATAGAGAATTTTGAAATCCAAAAATTGAGAGCTTTCCAAGTTGATAGATTTTTTGAAAGAGGATTTTAAAATGCATATTATACAATCCCCCACTGCATCGAAACAATCCGTTTGGAATCCGTTCCATGTTACACTATGTAAACGCAGATCTCTCCTAAGGAAGAGGCCGGCTAAACGATTAGGTCACATTATCCTTTGTATGGCCTGGTATTCCGTCGGACCTGAGATTCTCGTGCAGTTCATATTATATTCCACGGGTAGCCGTACATCTCCCGTCACTTCTTATACCCTTCTAGACCAACTCGCCTTCAAGGATTCCAACCGGCCTTTTCCTTTTGGTGGTTGTTCCATTTAAGGACCCCGATTGCCAAGTGAGGTAGCCGAGTTGTGTTTTATTATGACGCAAAAGGGGGGAGGGGGACATCTTTGAGCAAGTGTGAGGAGCAGGATTTCAACATATAGGTGTGGTTCATCTTTATCCGCAGAATTTATGTTTTGCCCTTTCTTTCGCCTTGTCACTGAGCAGGTTTATAGAACATGACCAGACCGTTGGACTTCCTTTGAAATTCCTTCTGATTTCAATTATTCTCTCGTCTACCTCATATCCTTGTTTTGAATCAATGGACCATCCAATATAGAATACATTCAAACGATAGAATAATCAGATGATCGGCAATAGAGGCGAAGTCATTGTATTCGGCAGGGATGGGAATAGTACACTCGGTTCTTCTTAGTTCTAAGGTTATAATCTCTGCGACCCCTCTCCGATAACACAGGGAAATAAGGCAATGGGTACCGAAAATATTGGGAACTCCAAACCGGCGCACCCAAACCCGTATATCAAAAATATATATACATAGGGCGATCCAAATTGAAAAGGTCCACAATGGTGTCTGTGCATGGATAGGAATATTCCACTTTTGACCTCAAATTTCTATGTAACACCCTCAAAAACCCCTGCAACACCCTCAAAAACCCCTGCTTGCCACTTTTCAGCTCCAATTCCGGAACGTTTAGCAACAAAACGGGTAGAAAGGACACTTGTGACGTAGTAACTGAACGCTGCGGGTCCTCCTAGGATCAGAGCTCTAACCCGTTTTCGTTCATCAGATACCCCTCATGTTGCACCTTTATGGAAAGCTCTGACTGAGACGATTCAATTGAAAAAGTAAAAAATAACCAGGCGCCGAGCCCATCTCGCCCCTTATAGATGTGGTGTGGCAAGAAGAAAAACAGCGCGAAACATCAAATCAAACAGGCATGATGGAGTGATATGCACATCACTCAGTTAACAAATTGGTAGCTACACCCTTCAAAAAATTTAATAAGATCTCAGGAAATGGCAATGAATTTCGAAATTGAAGAGTCAACTACTACAAACTTCCACTTCACTCCTCTCCACTTGGAGAGTTTAAACGGTGACTTCTAATTCCTTCGGCAAACTGCTGTTTGAACCTTCAAAGAAGGGGAAATTTTAACCTTCACGCCTACCAGCGGTGAGCAGCGAGTTTAATGGCTTCATTCGACCTCGTATAATGATCACTCACAAATATGTAATATATTGTCTCCTACTTACCGAAGAATACCAATCCATTCATTCTTACCAATTATATAATATTCATGTATCTAATTAAACACAAACAGGTATAATAGAAAATGTGATTGGTTCCTCCTTCAGTTTCAGTCTTCACTGGTGTATGGTTTATACCTGTGTTTCAATAGAGAATGAAGAAAGCTTAACAGCAGTTTTTGTCAGGTTTATTCCTTGGTCTTAACAGCATTCTACTTAATAATGTGTTTCGATATAACTGTACTCCTTCAAACAGCATTTTATAGATTCCTCAGAAGTAGCACCCCATTGCCAAGTGATGCTAACTTTGTACATAGCACGCCATAAAAACGTTACTACACTATAACAGCTCTGTAACTCGCTATTCCGCCTGATGAATGAATGATTGGGATAACTCTGTAACCCACTGCCAATTTTGACTACCTACGTACATCCTTGTTACTAAGCCTTGCTGCTTTGGTATCCACGCAGTCTCCCAACCAACTTGTTGTCGCCTTCACACGTCTGTTTTGTATGCCGAAAACTTTTCTGCGAAGACGCTGAGCTGAATTCAGATGAGGCGTTGCGAAGTAGTTGCCGCTTCTTTGTTAGGACACCCAAAGTTGGTAGTAGTTTCCTTGGAATTCACGCTTCGTGTTGCTTACCAATAAAATAAAACAATCGGCTACAGTGAATCCTTGATTTTATAAACATGTGCAAAGTTTAATACATTCGAGATGCAAATAAATCCCAAGAAGCCGAATACTAATATTGTTAATAAGGCACGTAAATCCGATTTTCTGTGAGAAGCAGGGATTTTCCGGGAGTCAAATTCCTTCATCTTTTTGAAGCCCGTCCCTGGACTCCCCCTTTGTCTTTCGTTTTGAGCCTTGCGGCTAAATTTCTTAAAGCATGGAACATGTTTTAGCCTCGTCATTATGGATGCGATACTGAGCGGGTTGGCGCTCCGTCACTACTTAGGGGCGGGTTTCACCAAAAAAACCATGGTTAAAATTAATAATTGATTTACCGAACCAGAGATTTGATTTAGGAAAATGGGTTTCACGAGTGTCAACGATCAAAAAGATTTCATGAGATCGTCGAATTAACTTTTGAACGTTGATTTAACGGTAACATGAACACACTGTTGCTGACAGTGTGTTTATCCTCTATGCAATCGTGTTAATGCATTTGTTGAAATCCCGGAAACCAGAATGGACCCGGTGTCACGAAAACGCGAACCAAAGTTTCACGAATTTTGGTTGACAATGTTCGCAACTATTTCAACATTATGGTCAAGCTGCATGAACGACTAGAACTTTTTTGTTGATAGGTAAAATTGTTTCTCTCTCCCATCAGTTCCAAGAAACGATAAAGCTATAATAATTTATACCTTTTCACTTGATAATAATAAAATATTATAATAAAAAAATCTCATCTGTCACTTCTTGTGTACCAAAATAAATCTAAACTCAATCCCATGTTCCATTTGTTCAAGGACTGATGAACTGTTGATTTTGAAAGTCGGTAAGTAACAGCACCTACCTTTTCCTCTTCACAAAATCGATTTCATCGAGCTCCGAATGAATTTGTGTGCTCTCTCTTATCCATCGGATCTCTCATCTCTGTCTTCATATTCGTTAGTCCTTGAAAACCAACCGAATCATTCCCCTACGTAGGGACTCATTTATGGACGTACAAGAATAATAATATCTAGAATAATATAGGTACCTATAAAAATAATAATACATGGTTCTCGTGAAAACTGTAGAACTGGCAAGATGGCGGAGTGGTAAACCGTTGATTTAGGGCGCTAACCAGACAAAATGGGCAAGTTAATTTAAATCGTTGGTTTATCTCTTTTAATTTTATCTATTTTAAATGACGTTGGTGAAACCCGACATCGTTGTTCAACATATGAGATCTTCGGTTTAATAATTTATTAAACGTTGATAAAAAACTTTGGTGAAACCGGCCCTTAGTTGCTGTGATTTGGATAGCAAATTAAGTCGACTGTGTATCGATCGGAACAAATTCTGGTAGAAGAGTGGTAGGGAATAAATCATCTATTTCGAAAAAGCGATTGACACTCAAAGTTGAAAAGTGAGATCCTTCTTTGACGTCGGTCGAAAACTAAAATGAGTCCTGAACTTTGAGGGAGTAAAAATAGGTATCCAAAATAGAATATGAAACTATGGATCACTATCGATTACTCGTACTTTTCATTCTCTACGCTGACACACATGTTCGACGCAAGAATTTCTACAAGATTGTAAAGCCGAGAGTGAGAATCCCCTTTCTCATGTACCGGTATTAAAAACAATACATTAATCCCATGAATTAACCATGGTTGTCCGCACCAGCCGGGATAATGAGAACATGTTAATTCAGTAGCCGGATAATCAGTTACGGGAGGGCAGCCGAGTGAGACCGGCAGGAAAGAGGCAGTAAGTGCTGAAAGCGGAGCGTTTTGTCTTGTTGGCGAAGGTTATGAAAATAACACGACTACCTTCAATGTTCACAACTGCCCAGCAAAAATATGATTCGTGGTCAGTCTTTCTATTTTTGACCAAATCACTAAGTAGTATTGTTTTAAAATGAAGGGTAAGGGGAAAGAACAAGAAATGTCACAAAAAGTACTTTTTGAAAAAAAAACAGCTTTTTCATTTTGAACTAAAAAAAATCAATAATTTTCGCGTTATAGTAGGAAAAGAAAATTTCCCGACAACCATGAGTTCCATTTAACATAATGAGAACATTTTTTGACTCCAAATACCAACAGAATGCGCTTTTTTGCTCGAATTCGAAAAAAATGGACATTCCGTTTTCTTCCCCTGACCTTCAAATGACCTTCCAACCAATTATTATTTAATTCTATATTATGGAAGTGGACATTTTTTATGCAGTAATTCCATGCCCCAATGCAATTTGTTGTTTCTTGGACTGAATTGCTATCAACAAGTTGCACAATACAACGCTGAATAACCGAAACAATGGTGAATGGTCCGAGCTCAGTGAAAAATCGACCCTTGAGGCTTCAGCGGAAGATCTCGCCCGAGCGATAGGCCGGTAACGTGTGAAGCATATCGTTGAATTATATGAAGTGTTAAGTGGAGAAATGCGACGTTGTTTAATGTTCCTCGAATATGAAAATAAACCAGAAAATCATGTATAAGAAGGGAAGGAACAGAGAGAAAAAAAGGAAGAGGAGGAAAGGAACAAAAAAAGTCAGGAGAACGTGTTGTAACAATAAAGAAGGGGGTCTGGGCGAGGTTGATAGATTGGAAGCGAGTCTATATAATTATATGGTAGAAGACGTGGCCTTAGCCCCTCGGAAACTCCTGCCTATCAACACGGCATCAACTTGCCAAATACTCGCATGCATAATATATACTTGCACTAATAACCATCAACTTCATGACTGCTCCTTTTTAACCGACTAGATGTTATTCTCGTCACCATCCTGGCTGTTTTTCACTTTAGCTCTAAGAAGATTGTAGCAGGAGGACCCTCGAACTCGTAAAAGCAGGCGAGGCTCAGGTCACAAAACAACTCAAGATTTGAATTCCTCCTCATCAATAGCGTAATGGAAATGTGAGACATTTTCACTATTTGAGATAGTATTTTGATGTGTTCACAGCTGTATAACAGCACCAAATTGGGATACAAACAAATTCTATATCCACTACCAATGTGCTCTATCCGAATAATAATAAATACTACGTTCAACTGTTCATAACACAGACAGAAAGAATCACCATAAAAAATGCCTTCATGTAATTTTGCAGTATGAGCAATCCAGT
>JAEMON010000009.1:13442262-13459503 GCA_030264115.1 Lygus lineolaris | reverse complement strand
ACGATATTATTCATTGTATTTATTATTGTACTTAACCTGAAGAGGAATCTGATATAGTAAATTCACAAGCCCTAAACCTACATAGGATAACACACGATTGCCTGAAGCCTCACACCTCCTCTTCTTCTGTTCAATAGAGCCATTCTCTAGGTCGCTAACATTACACGTCGGAACTAATTTCAAATAAATTTTAAATACAGATAAATCTATGGTAGAGATACACGAATACTTCGAGTCACTCGCAAGGGATCTATGGGCCCTGATCAAAATCGTACCGCTCAATAGAAGAAGAAAGAAGAACCAAGTTTCCAACATCTCTGTCTCTCTAATACTAGAGATCAGAATCTAACTCAAAGCGATTCCAATTGACTCAAGGAAAAAGTGTAAGGTTTTTCAAAACCCCTACATCGATCGTTGAAGTATTTTTTCTATACAAGCTTGGAAGAAAGACAGAGACCGAAATGAGTATAGGTGAGGGAGAGCAACGAAATCCAATGTATAAGGGGGAAAGATACGAAGGAAGAAGGGTAAACTGGCTCCAATTTCGGATCAATGTTTTAACATGAGCAAACCCTCCATCCCAGCTCGAAAGGACGGGTGAGGGAGGAACGGGGTGTTCTGCAATTTAAATAGCCTTCTCTTCTCAACCCCATCCCTGCCCTACGTCCAACCCCTCAGCTAGAAACTCTCTTTGAAGTCCTATCGTCGTCCTTATATGGCCGCTACCCATCTCCCAATGTATACAGTACAAACATCGGGCAGGGACTAATCACCACCGGGCTACCCAGCAACCGATCCCTCCGCCTATTTCCGTCACCTTCTTTATTGTGCTCTCATTCACGTGGACAAACAGGAGCCCTGGCCAGGTGTTTTAATTCATTCCTTATCCTCACATCTCTGCGGGCCTCAACTTCATTTCAAGAGGAGTGTGTGTGTCCTTACCCCGTTTCATTTGGTACAAAGGCAGGTCATATATGATCGGGCCCGATTTTACACAACTTCCAAGCACTCTTTCAACGGGGGAGGGGGTCTTTATTGGATCTTCTTAGCAATACTCCAACTCCCATCACGGATTTTTGGTTCAGGGCGTTTGGATCTTTCTTTGGACCCACAGCACTTCTATTCTATTCCAATAGGCTCAAAATCGGTACAAATAAAGGGTTTCATGGTTTCCTACCGTAATTAATTCTAGTTTTACACGAAACCTCGTTGAATTGGATTTTAGATCCTTATTCGTAGAGTTCCTTTCGCAGATTCCAAAAATATATTATTGCTTCTAAACTACCAAAGCCTTATATTCGTGCAAGAAGTAAAAAAAGTTTTCCAAAATCAAAATTTCCCCTAGTTTTATTTGGCATTGCTTGCCCATGTAGCCTCACGGCCAATTAGGCATACCTACATTTTTAAACATTCAAAAATAAATATTATAAATCTTTTTAAAATTAAAGTGTACACAAATAACCGAGTCTTCACTTTCACTTCACTTTCTGACTAAATTTTTTAAATTGAATTGGGAACTTCCACAGATGGCAGAGTAAGTAGGTAGGAGTGGTATATTGAAGGGTCGTTGAGTATTTTTGTAGCTAGCTCGTCAAGCATGTGCCTTCTCCTTACAGTTAAGGACATTCCAAGGTAGTTCTTCGATCACAGTAGGACATTTTTGGCACTCCGCCGTAACTACGGCATGAAAATCCATTTTGAGTCTCGTTGTTCCACACATTGCCTAGGTATAGATGGTTCTAACCACGTCATTTTATACATTGCGATTGCTCTCTACTGGGCATGAAAATCCAGAGGCAAGGTAGGCACTGCCTAGCCTGTACAGTAGGCTAACTTTTGACAAATGAATTAGAAAAGGAACATTTTTATGGCCGTTTTATTAGAGCTCATATTTCTTTAATTATGAACTGCGGTGGATAGCAACATTAGATGGAAGTTAGAATGGGCCTTGGAGGGTTACATAGAATTTTTTCCCGTATACTTACAGAACCTAGGTAAACATGATGTGACAAATCAGGAATCAAGAATTAATTTTCAATAGTCATCGTTCCTCTGATAAATACAATCTTCTTTTATACTACGATGGGCTCCTATTTTTTTAAATGACCAATACATAGGTACGCACCTTTATTGTTTTGCGGATTCATCCATTTCAAAATGGCTCTCCTTTTGCCTAACCTCTTATCGAAATTCTTACATTCTTTGGTAGCTTGACAACTGCACACCAATCACCTACCAAAGCCGCCACTGTGCAAATCCAAGAATACGCAATGAAGAATGAGCTCTTCTATGTTATGCCTTGCCTCAGACATCAGCCATCATGATTCTGGCAGATGCAGGGATATGGGCCTTGCAGTACCACGAATTTTGGAAAGAACTTCCAATGAATTCTACGCCTTTTTTTAACTTGAATTTTACTCTTCATACCTCGAAATCTGATTCTGCGCCCCCTGAAAACACTCTACTTAATACCAATTTTCAGCTTGGTCTGGTTTGACGGGAAACTGATGCTCTTGAAACTGATGCTTGCCACTTGGAGCTCCCATTATTGTTTAACTTGACTGATCCGCCGCTCTTTTTCTTCAGTATGTTGATCATGACTAAGGATTGGAAACTTGATATTCATTATCAAAATTTTTGTCCAAGTCGGTTATATGAGTCTAATTATGCACGCATGCATTTATTCCACGTTACATTGTGCGTTTCCCTCGCTCTTGGCCATTGTATTATGGTAGCGTCCTGTACTTGAACAACGTGTTAGCTCCCAAAGCTTTGTAATTAATTAAATTAGATCCCAAACATAGCTTGGGCTTAGTTGCGAAATGTACCACCAGGTTGATCAAAGAACTGCTTTCCATGCGACAACAAACAACAGAAGTCCAGAGGCTTTCTACCATTTCCCAGCACTATATTGCTGGCGGGCGACCGACCGTAACAAAGGTACCAAGCTATACAAATGATGTTGTTTCTCCCGGAGGGGTTGAAGCATAGTGTAGTGTTATTTCTACCGCTTGGAACTGCATGGCGAAACTACGTTGCGTTTCCTACAGCCCGATCAGTGTGGATGACAAAACCCAACATGTCCTCCCCGGCTCATTTCATTGGGTTTCTATTCCAACAATGAAATAATAATGAGCTAATTCCGGGCAGCTCTGCGCGTAATTACCTACTCCTACTCCTGTGTTTGTAACATTGGATTCTAATTACATGGATTAGCTGTTACAAATAACATTGGTCGTGGTTTGAAGTCAGGAACGTGTGACATAGGATAGGTACAACTTACCGTTGCATACATTTAGCCATATGGACTGAGAAGAATGGAACACCAAATCAGGCAAAATTTATCAAAAAATAAAGTGAGGAACTAATCACAACACTGAATCACATTCAGATTCATAAGAATTATTGCGCCAAACTACAAACTGCTCACAATAATCTTGGTACCTATACGACGAGAAGTTAGTTGATCGCAATCGATGCTCCAACATTCTCTATTATTATCTTCATTATTTTTCGTTTTTATTGAGGCACCTTTTACAAGATGAGAATTATACCCAACACGATTACACATCTCAGGAATGTAGTCCTGTCGCTATCACAAAGCTGGCTCATTTTACGTTAGGTAGTTGAATTACAAAATATTAGACACCTTTTTATTCTTCGAAAAGTTTGAAAATAAGCGGATAAGCTTACTACCCTACTGGGGGAAACATGGTGTTCATCTATTATGACCTACGTTTTTCAATTAAGTATTCGATTTGGATTTTTACATTAGGCTACCTACTACTTTTACTATTAACCGCAATTCAATTCCAATGCTTTTGTCGACATGATTTTAGTTCTAGTTTGGATACTACACGTCAAGAAATTTACGAACATTTTCTGTAACTAATCCAAAAGAGGTCTTATAAATTTTAGCAGATGTGATTAATTATTGTTTCCGAAATTCAAACGTTCATGAAATAGGATTCTATATTTGTTAAAGATCATGTGATTATGTTGGTATGTTTATATGTTTCCAATAAAAAGCTCATTCTTATTCTTGCAATCAACCAAGTGTAGGTACCTACTTATTTCTTACAACTTGAGGATCATTGCAATATTCTCATCACTTTTCGTTCAAAAGTCGAATTATCAAGTCAAGTAACGACCTACTATTGGATGTTATCAATTTTGCCACTTGACGTAGAATTTGAGAAAACTCTATGTTGGCTTCATCAGATTCGTAGGTACCTATACTATAGTTGATGTTCTGTATACAATACAGTTACTCTTACAGGTGCTGTCACACAGTGTTCCTTTCCAAGAGAATAGGTAATTATTAGGTATATTGTTTCATGTTGAGGGATGAACAAAAATAATGTTGTGTACCTTTCACCTAAAGAGAAAAATGGTTTTATTGTCTCTTTGCAAAATTGTAATAATTGCTATGGGAAATATGAATATACTTTAAATTATAGAAGGTTATATTAGTTAAGTCTATATGTCATAACGTTGGAATGGTCAATGTCTTTTCGTTAGTTAATATCAGTCAGTACTTAGCTAGGTCCCTATAAAAAATATTCATATCTATTCTATGTGTTAAGTAGGATTTTGCTGGCGTAGGAAGTTCACGGTACTGATGGACAGCTCACTTGAACACATAGCTCTCGGCACCTCCTCTTCCAAAACCTGTAAAAATCGAAAATGCATGGGATTTACCTTTTTCTGTTGTACATTTTTCATAGTTCCAAAAATCTGAACCTAACATTTATTTTTCTCATAGACATTCTTTGAAAATGCATACCTATTCATTTGAAGGGGTTAAAAATGGGAGACTAAAAAAAGTGTTGTTCCAGAACAGGAACTACTTTTGTTAGTACTTTCTCTAATAATGGATCTTAACGGTTAACATTAACATTTTGCAGGAGTGTTCTTGTAAGTAGTATGGGAACGTCCACAACAGGTTTCGCTCCGTGTCTGTTCGCCTGTTATTTGTATGGTAAATTCATCGTCCCAGGCAAAACTCCGAAACTTATGGTCCGATTTTGATGAAATGTACATACAAGGATTGTGAGGTTTTTATCCTAGACGGTCCCCTATGAGTTTCAGCCAGTCGGATCAAAAACTGCCTCTGCGTCGTGACGGGTCGGACAATTTTAGAATCATTGAGGGCACTTTCAAACCCCTAAAAAAACGAGTCGAAAGTAGAGTGTATAGATCAGCTGAGTCAAAAACTAAGCTCCCAGATCAGCTGAGCGAAAATTGAGCTGCTACATCCGCTGAATCCAAAATTGAGCTCCTACATTCGCTGAATCAAAAATTGAGCTTTTAGATCAGCTGACGAGTAGAAAATCGAGCTCAAGATCAGCTGAATCAAAAATTGAGCTCTCAGATAAGCTGTCTCGAAAATTGAGCTCCCAGATCCGCTGACTCAAAAATTGAGCTCCCCAGAGCAGCCGTGCACCAAAATTCAACATTAATAAGGTTGAACAGGAGAAAAGTTAAACAGTGCCAAGTTCCAGCGGTTTTGATGTGTACTTCCTACATTATTGAAAATACATTTTGAGTCATCATTTTTTCACCAGCTATTCCCTATATTTATGTCCATGTTACAGTGAGGAAGCTATTCTGTCCACCTGATTGGCAGTTGGTTTTCCACCGTTTGTAATCTTTCTGTGCACGAGTTTCACAGATAACAAAATCTCAACATTTTCTTGACATTTTTGGAATTGCCGAAAGAGTGACATTGTCACGTGATTCAGCTCGAGAAAATACGTACGCACCCCAGAATCAACGCCTGAATCAACAACTGAGGGAATCGAATAAGTAGCTCAAATAGCAAATCAAAATTTCAAATTTTCCAACATTGTCATGAAATTTTGATTTTGGATTTGAGGTCTAGTTATCATAGGAAATTCGTTTCCAACTCGCTTCCTAAGGAAAGCAGAAGGAGACGGAGGACATGTATCGTGCGACCTTGCAAATTTGTCTGAAACTTAGGTACCTATTGATACTTATTGTTTTAGATTTCTCATTGAGTAAAATCTCTCAATACCAAGATCAATACCAGGATCTTGGCAATATCCTGGATAATGCCAGTTCACAATTATGAAAGTAAACACTTAGCGACGCCCATGACTTTATAGACATCCTGAAAAACAGCGGAATGTCGAGGAAATCCGTATATCACGGAGACTGGACATCTTGTTAGATCAGTTATATGTTGTCTAAGTAGTGACGTACCACCAGGTCCGAAGAGAGCGCTGTAGCAGGGGTTATTGCAGTAAGGTTTGCCATCGTGCTCAGCGTGACTACCAGGAGTCAGAGTTTTGTTGCATTTTTCGCACCTCAAGCATGCGCTGTGCCAGTCCTTCCCCAGGGAAGTCTTCCTCTCAGCTGGAACAAAAAACGAAATTTTACTACCGTCAAAAAATATATGCAATGAACCATACAGGAATGTATTATTATTAATATTATAAAGTTATCATAATTCAAAAAAATGATCATAATAGGTAACGAATTGTTAATACTGATTTAGGATCATTTTATTATTTGGTGATTTTACGATATATACTAGAATAGGTTCTTTGTAGGTAGGTATGAGTTGAACTCTGGCTTCAGAATTTGAACTAGAGTAGAACCCTTCCTTTTTTCTGAAAACTTCTAATGATTCCAAGAGGGTAACAAACACCTGAGCAACCCTTGGTCGTTTTCCATCTGATATAGGATACCTCTTCAGCTCGACTGTGGCTAACAGACCAAAGCACTTTACTTTTTAGGTGAATGACCCTTAGATTGTCTTGACCTAGAGCAAGGGTTCTCAACAGAGGGAAACGTGAAAGGAATCCAGGGGAGGGTTGACAAACAAACTCTTGTTAAAGTTATGTACGGTTAGTTGACAAGAGGAGTTCTTATAAGTGCTAAAACTCCATGAATTCACCCACGGATTTATAAGTCTTTCCATCCTAACGAATTCCTGTTAGTGAGAGAATTTCGCTGAAAGGAGGTAGGTTTTTGGTAGGACCATTCCGACCCTTGGCATCTGACAGCCTTATGAACATAACTGTATTTATCGACATTCATTCTGGAATTGTATTCGTCACAAAAACCACATTTTGTAGCATTTTTTTTTCTCGTAATTTCCTACCTTGTCCTATTAGTAAGCCTCTAGAGTTAAAAAGTGTAGGAGTAATTATACTGGAGCATTGAATGCATGGAAGTAAGTATAAATTTTGTGAAATGAATGAGCTGAATCTTGATTTAATATGGACAATGCCGTTGTTACTGAGACTGCCAAGTTTGATTGTTTCGTCATCGTGTTCAGCTTCTGTGGAATTGGAGACTGACCACTGAGTGCTTCTCAATTTTGCCTGACTACGAAATTATATATAAAGATATATTATAGTAAGGATTATTGAGGGGAGGTTGAGGATTATGTTCTTCTCGAACAATTGGTTCAGATCAGAACTTGATTCACTCCAATTTTATTACTTTGTAACGTGGCGGGCATTAAAAGTGACTCGACAGCGATACCTTCCCAGGCCAGGGGTATCATGCGAGTCTGGCCCTTGATCAGTATGACTTGTGTGATCTACTTCGCTTACTAAGGGATTGATTGGCGTATGGTTTTGTTTCTAGAATGAAACTGATCAGGTCACTGATCTATGCAGAAGGTTAGTATCTAAAATACCATACTCTTGAATTTCGTTGTCAACTGTCACCGTTAAGTGTAGAGACAATCGCACTGTCACGATGATCGCCGCCAAAATGTACACGTAGGTAAGTAGTATAGGGCTCTGGGGCTCTGACTATGTACGTAGGGATCTGCTATCTATACGCCACGGAAGTTGGAATTAATTTTATTTCCAAGGAAGTTGGAAATTAATTTTTTATTTCGGAAATCCTTGATATAAGCTACTACCTAAGACCTAACAGCGACTGTGACTGTCCTCAACTCTGTGCAGCAATGCGGGAGTATCGCCCAGAGACGATAAGGCGCTGTCCGTGTGGAACATGAGCCGGATTTCGAACACATTTTTTACCCCATTTTTAGATGATAATATTATCATTTTACCATAAAGGTATTCATTCTTAGAAGAATACCTAAGATACGAAGAGTGCAGGTAGGTACACAATTTTGGGGAGGTACTTTAACCATTTTCGAAAAACATTTTGACCTTATTTCTGTGTGATCTTCTTGTGAGCAAGCAGGTAGGCACCTTTAATTAATTTGAACATTAGGTATAATAAAACATTATCATTGCTCGTACCTACTTCACTATTATTCCCTTTTGAATTCATGCACATCATAAAGAACTCAAGATTCCACCAACAATAGCCAATATAAAAATATCTATATATTTGAATATCGTACATACTATTCTGCTTAAAAATGCTGCAAATTATTACACAACGGTTTATTATTCTCTTTTGTAGACAAACGTTCTGCGTAGATCACGGTTATACTGTTGTAACAAAAATTATTGCACGATTATTTGTGACTGAGCTCAATTTTCGAATAGAATAGTGTATTGAAGTATTTACAAATTACAAAACAATAATATAATGCTCAGATGAATAATTTCTAAAACTGTAGTTGGTTGATTAAGAAGTCGCTAGGCTTAGCCCGTGTTGTTAGACTGAGTCGGCAGTCGTAATCTGTTGTTTCCACATACTATCTACACCTGAACTTTTCAACAATATTAATAGTCCTATGTTAATCCTATTACTGCTACTAATTACAGCTTTACTAATTAATCAAGCATAAATACTATTCAGCAGCGATTCGCAGCCAGTAACTCCTTTCCTTAGCAACGAAGATAATATTAATTTTTTGTAGATCGGTCTGGAATAGTGCTGAGGTATTTTCATAATGCTTCCAAGGCCTCTATGACTAATATATATATGATGTAATGAGGACTATCATGAGTTATCATTGTTAGTTTAGGCCTGGGAGCTATCACATTTCCCGCTGCTACGCATCGATATATTATGCAGTTGGATGATGTGCATTTATTATCTGAGGGTGCTTATGAAATTGGAGAAGTAGGTTCTTGACGTACAACTGCATGTCCGACTGTAAAAACCTTGGCAATATCAAACAAATTTGCAGATGCTGTTTTTCGAGGAAGGTAATGATAACATTATTTTCAGAATAATTTTTTGCCGCACATGTAGTTAATTTATGTGAGAGAAATATATACCTCCCCATGCTATTATTCCATACTGCAAAACAGATTGTATCATGCTGTATAACACCATTTTTTAATTTATCTTCGGAGAGTATTCCTTATGTTGTAGAACACAATTTACTAACTTTTAATCTTATGCGTATAGTCTATATGTGATTTCCAATTTAGCTCCTCACCCAAAAACAAACCTAAGTATTTATGAGTGCTTACACATTCAATTGGTGTTGAAGAACATTTTGGAACTGAATTGCACGTGTGTAACGTAATGGTCAGTTTTTTAACGTCAACTACTTGTTTGTTGCCACCATTATGTAATCAATTTAGTCTTCTTAATGTTCAACGTGAGATAATTTGAAAAAATCCATTCACTTTTAGTTGTTATTAGTTGGTTTGCCCTATCAAAAACATCCTCCCATGAGGAACCTTCAATCTTCTTCAATTAGCACGATCCTGCCGTCTGCAAACTGATATATTTTTGTTTTTGGAAAGATCAAGTTTGACACATCACTAATGTATATTAGGAACGATAAAGGGCCAAGGGTACTTCCATGGACTACCCCGTAATCATTGTTGCATTCATCACTACTTATTGCAGTCTCCTGTTGTTGATGTAGACTGTCTTCGAAATCGGTTCGATCTTCGAATCGGCTGATATGTGAGCCCGATATTCGCTGATCTGTGAGATCTGAATATATATTTTAGTCTCAGCTGATACAGGAGCAGGGTTCAGCTGATCTGAGAGCTCAATTTTTGACTCAGCTAATGTGTGAACTAAATTTTCGACTCAGCTGATCAGACTTTGCTGAACTATGGATGCTCAATTTTTCTGACACCTTCACTTTCGTGTGGTAGGTATGTACCACTTGAGAAAATCCCCACCTTCAGCATTGATGGATCATCGTGTAATCAAATCAATAAATCAATCTCTCAAGATCGAGTTGCGATTCACATACGTTTTTTCGTTTTTTATCCTGTTCAACACTTTAAGCCCTTAAAGGGAGCAAACGGTTGGTTGTGCTCCGGTTGGCCTCACTCGATTCGCTAAATTCCAAACTAGTAGGTAAGGTAAATATTTAAAATCTCATTCATATGAACTATGTCAGAGGTTGAAAATATTTATTATGAAGAACATTGACATCACCTGAGTATATTACTTAGTTTGAAGAGTATAGGACTTCCTAGGTCAGTAGTCTTTATCAAGGTTCTGCTGTTTTTCTTTTCCGACCTATGTATTTACAACAGACTTTCTGGAACTATCCAGACAGAGTACCCGCCATTTCAGTTTTGGCTCCATAAATAGGCCTTTTGGGCTCGCATGTAATCTTTAGTTGCTTCCTCACAGTCCAAGTTGCAGTTTTTCATTAAGGGCGAATGACACCTCCACCCATTATCAGCGCAGTTTGTCTGAAAGAAGGGCGGAAAACTGCAAAAGCAACATCATCTCCGGAGGAAAACGAACAAAAGACCTGCGTGCGTGGGAGTGTGCATCCCTTGTTGTCGTTGCCTGGTAGTGTGAGATGTGAGCCATTAGCTAATCACCGCCTATCTGCCATAATTACCTGGGCGCATGCGCTTCCTCAAGTTCTTTGTCACGGATTTACGCGACTGTAAACGCCCTAGGCTCGTCCTATAGAGTCGCACGACACCCCGACGTCGGTATATAGTTGTAATTAGGATCTTATCTTAGCTCCTTCCACTTTGATCTTAGTCGTCGCCTCCTGCTTATTAACGCCAACCTATTTCCCCTATAGACAAGCCTCATCCAGAACCCTCAAGACCTATTTATCATTCGCCATTTTTGAAGAGATGTTTCCCTCATTCACGGTAGGCAAACCCCGTATTTTCTTTTCATACTGTGTTAATTAACAGTTCATCATGCGATTCAGCGTCTTCCCTGTTATGTCTTTTCTCTGTTCCCCATGCCGTTGCAACACCCCTACAGTTCTCTTCGTTCCCCTTTCCAATTATACAGTTCTGTACTCGTCCCATGCTCATCAATGATTTTCCACCGACGTGAATACAAAGCAACCTTTCTCTCGTTACTTTCGAAGTATTCAAAGACAGGTGAGGGCGCACAACCACCTCTCACAACTTACTGACGTACACATCCCGTGAACTCGAACACATAGCATACAGTAGGTATTGAATATTGTTTGGAAACGGTGATTTCCATGAATTTTTCCATCATTCAACAAACTACGATTATCAAAATCATCCAGTGAAATCATTTAAAACCACCCTTGTCACAATTTTGTGGATAAACTCAATTTTTTCATCCTAAAAATGAATGAAAAATATTGAAAATGTACTGATAACATGAACCGTTGAATTTGACATTTCCCGAATAAGAACTTTTTTAAAGACAAACAATGATAACTTTAATATTGCTAACGTTATTATTTTTAAAATAATAACCTTTAAAATCGAGCATGAAATCTGTTTTTCAAAGATAATTGTAGGTGTACGTGGAATCTTAAAATCGAATTTCGTACACAATTCGTCTATCCATCCCCTGCCGCATTTTATAACCTAAACTGCTGCTACTGGACCAAAATTAACTTAAAAAATTAAATATCCAGGGACCTATTTAGGGTCACCGTTATACTGTCACCCGTAGGGGAATGCAATTTTCAAAACGTCCTAGCTCAAAAACTTTCAATAGAATGGTAAAGTTTTTCGAACTGATAAAAATAATAGAAAACGATTTTTGGGGGTCGAATGAGACCATCCGGAGCACTACTCTAGTATCAACCAGGGTTCAATTGGCACCGGGCATTTTACTCCGGGAAGATGAAGGCCACCTTAAAATTTTTTTTACTCCCGTTGTCAATAAATTACCGTTGTCCGTATTATTACCAATTTTGTAAATCTTCAGTACCGCATGACGTAGCCTCTCTCTTGAATAATTTTTTAGGCGTTACTTATTTAAAATAAAACTAAGCCCCATGTGAACCTGACCAAGTGACCCACTCCCACATATTATAATAATGTCCCTGATATGGCCGAATAAAGAATGGCGAAACTAGTTGGACAGATATTGAAGAAGCCAGCATTTTTTCCTCACCCTCAACAATTTACTATGGCACCACACAACACTATTATAAGTAAATTTTGTAAGTTGTGAATTCAAAACAAAGCAATACTTTCCAACTGGAATCGGTAAATTTGAGTGGTGGCCTGAAGTTCGAGGGTTCAAATCTTTTCCAAGCATTTTTTAAACTTTTTTTGGACGGCTTGAGTGTATTGGTCGGTTGGTAGAGGGGGTGTCAATGTTTTGTTCGATTTGCTAGACCTTGGAAAGTATTTTAATAACTTCGAACAGCAGGTAGGTAAACTTCTTGGAGTTTTAGTTGTCATAGTCTCAGTAATTTGATCAAGGCTTGCTCTTATTTCTGTAACGTCAGCAACCAATGCGGAATGCATCGTGGTGAAAGCGGAGCTTAGACGGAAATGATCACCGGCCTCAACCGCTATATTTCACTGAGGCGGTGAGGCGCCAACTGGTCAAACACCAGGTTGAAAGGCGACGTAGTGCTGGAATAAAATTACGAATTACTTTTTTGCCCCGAGACGATAATAATAGGTACCTATGTTACGGCATTCTTTGCAACTCTGATAACTTGCGGTTTCTTGCTTAGCCACGCTCTCAATTTTTTCATATGGAAAGTAAAACTCGTTATTATTATACTCGATAGAACGCTTCCTCAGTGAAGCCTAGAAGCCCATGGAGCCCTGTGCCCGTGTATAAGCCCTGATTTGGAGGCATACAATATCGTCACCTTAATCGTTCATGTAGGTAACATTACTTCTACACGTACCGTTCGTATACTGGTACATTACTTTCATTTGGTTTCTAATAGCTTCATAAAAGTCTGCAAAAATGTTCCCTAGCCTTCGTTCATCGTACAACTTAGTCAAATCGGAAGTGCCGAATCATCTTCAGGTAGATAGTCACTCCATCCCACCGGCCGACTCGTTCGGGAGATGACTCAGACTCCGATAAATGGTTTACCCATCGCCCGAACTACCATGCAGATGTTGCCTTATCTTTCAGACCCGTCGTCCATAATTCATTTGAAATGAAACGTAACTGAACGATATTAGAAGTTTATAATAGGAGTGAAGCATAGAAACAGGGTATCACGAATACCAACGTACACAAAATAATGACAAAATACCTATATAAAATCGTAAGACCCCACAAAGTGCTCGCAAATCATTAATGCCCCCCAATAATTTTTCACAAATAATGTTCCCCACATTTTTACAATTTAGGTAGGTGCTACACGTACCTTCACAAGGTCTTGATGAATTTTGTGCTATTATTACCTACTACAATAAACCATTGTAATCACTCACGAGAAAAATAAAAACCTCCCTGCTTCAAAATTTGTTGGTTTAGTATTCAAGCTTCAAGGTATACCTTTACGTTAATTGTAAAAATGAATGAAAATGATCCATCCCACGTTTTATCTGAACCTATTCGACTTATTTGACTGAACTTTATGAAAGTACTCAGAAAATCATGAATGGGTTGCTCTCATCCATCAGCTAAATCCAAATTTGTGATATTCTAATGGTTGTCACTTACCTACCTAACACCAGTCTGTAGCTATTATCTATTATACGATCACTCGTTTTTAAGAAGACATCGCATGTTATCTAATGAATTTCCAGGGACTGGAAAATCAAAATTATTTGTCTTTATAAAATTCGTAGGGGCCGTAATCGAGGCTATCTACATACATACACTGATAAATATGTAACATAAATATACGAGTACCTTCTAATATAATATTATAATATAATATACTCAAGAACGTACAGACATTTCTTCAAAACGTTAAGAGAGTTGATTTTTTTGTTGATGATTTTCGAGCTCCTATTTCACCTTCTAGGTGGACTGAAGAAAATGAAAAGGAATTTGCGGTTAGTACATTAACCATATAGATATGTATTTGTACAAGTAAGAAAAGAATGCGAATAAAGTGCCCCAATAAAGTGTAAATATCCCGCTACAGATTGCGCGTATGGCCCCGTGGGAAATGCAGTAGGTATCAAAACAAGCTGATTTTCATTCAAAAACTGCCGATGAAATTATAAATCATATCGATGCATATTTACCAAAGTAAACAGCTTTCTGGCACTTGGGACAGTTGGGCATGGTTGGTGTAGCGGAGTCGTGACACAGATTATAGTAAGGACCGTTTGAGTGGGACAAGGCACATTCAACTGAGTGGATGAGTCAACTATGGGCTCCCCACCACCTCGCCACATACTTCAAACCTGATTCTTCGATAAGCAAGCCTCAACGTTTCTCCTCTCCCACTCCAAATGCGGTCTCAGCAACTAGACTCGAAAGCCAGCTTGATGCATAGTGATCCTTCATTACCGAAGATGTAGTCTTCCACAACGGCCTTTGGGCCTCTTCGCTCCCCTTATTGAGCATTATCAATTTAACGAGCAAAAAACCGCACTCGATACCTTTGAAATAACTACCCCAGGTGGTGCTGCCTATTGAGTAGGTAGGTACTGACCGAAATCACTTTCAGCGAATTTTCGATGAAAATAAAGTTAGGTAGGTGTCCAAAATATAAGAATTTTTAAAAAGTCCTCAGGATAGAAATTCATTAGAGTGTTCTGAATAAAATCAATAAGTTTTACTTTACGTAGGTATGTTGTACGGAGGTACATAGGTGAATGTATAACTTTTTTGTTACCATTAATGGAGAAGGAAATAGTGTTCGCCTGAAAAAAAAAATGCATTTATTCAACAATGTGAATGTTTAGTTCTTTTCTTAAAGAGTTTGTAGTTTATTTCTAGACGATCGATGTTCTTGTTTTTTGATCTAAAATAATGTTTGAATCACTGAAACCGGTATCAAATTATAAGTATTCATTCTCACTGACAGTATTTTGAAATCAATAATACCTATCATCCAATGGCGTAACTAGGGACCCTTGGAGGGGTGGGGGGCTTGACGAAAATGGGAAATAGATGGGGGGACCCCGAAAACCTCTATCTCCACCCTGAAACCCCTGGACCCTGAAAATTCCACGCTGCTCACGAATATACGATAAGTTTAAGGTCCGCTGAATGGTCCTAAAGGTTATTAATTTTTAAAAACGCTTTTTCATTTCTATACAACGTTTGTGTGTTATTTGCCAAAAAAACAGAGAGTTATTGTCAAATCAATAGATTCTTGGATTTGTTGTTGTCTACTACAAAGATTTTAATTCTGCGGCAAATAAGACCAACCGGAGCATTCCGCGAACGTTGTTTCGATTTTTAGCTAGACAGTTTTAAGCTAGGTGAAAGCAGAAGGTCCAATGGTCCTACTATTGGATACTATAGTATGACTTTTTGATTATTATGGCTTTTCTTCTCTAAGCACATCGATAGGATTAGAATATTAGGATATAACGGATCCTTTCAAACCCCAGCAGGAGAGGGTATTTTCCCATACCGATTATTGAGCCTTTTATGGCTTGCTAACTCATTACCTTATACATTACCTTATAGTTTCAGTCCTCGTTTCTGCTGAAAACAATTTTTTTCTTTACTTTTTTGAAAAATAGCTGCCTTATCAGTAAGGAAAACCAAGGAAATTATAAACAAGCAAACATGCGACAGAGAATGATCTAGGACAGGGTTTCCCAACAAAACATTTTCAAGGATCCCTGAAAAAATGACTAACTACCAACTCGACTGATCAAAAACGTGAGCAAATACGCTCCAAATGACCACTCTAGAAGCAAAAAATCAAGTTATTGGTAGTTTTGGATTTTGAAGTTTGGAATACTTAAGCTACAAACATGAGACATGATTTTAACGCGTTTTTCATGCTGAATAACGTGTTCATGTCAATTTTTCGATTCAAACCTCGAAATTTGAATTTTTCTTTAAATTTCTGGAATTCTGATTGTTTTTACAAATCATAAAATTAATATCACTACTTTATTCAGCGAGAGGAACACATTAAAATCATGTATGATACTTATTTGACAATTTACGACACCAAAAAAACTCGATTTCTTGCTTTTAGGGCACATTTGGAGCGTATTTGTCCACGTTTGTACGCATTCAAAATTTCGAGTGAGGGGGCCATATTTGCATTAAATTTGCGTACAATCTGATTCTGCATTAAAAAACTTTAAAATCCTATTAGATTAATAAATATACTTAAAACTTGCTAAAAATTTTGCTTTGCTAAGTGTAACTGTAAGTCAAATTCTTGACGAAACATTTTCTGATAGCAGCTCGCAGACCCCGGAGTCATCTTCCGTGGAAATCCATGATCTAGGAAGTGATAGTTGCGTTATTAGCGGGTAAGAGCAAGTGATGTAAGAGTAAGTGTAATATCAGAAGTGGGATATTCAAGTATGTAAAGGGCTGGCAACATACCTAATAAATTGATTATGCATGAACAAGTTTTTTTGGGAATGCTGAATAGGTAGTCTCAGAGGACAAAAACTGGAAATATTAGGTATTAACATGGGTTTCTTTTCATATAGTTACAGGGAAAAATTTACCAATTCGATATGGGGATATACCTAACAAAATAGAATAGGTAGGTATTATTCAAGATGAATAATAACGACTATATTCAACAATAAAACTAATATTCAAACTAATGAATATTAAACTAATATCAATCAATATTAAACTATGTGCAACTTAATATAAATCTATATTCAACTTAATTTGAATAAATCGATGAATTTATGAAAGCAGATATCGGGAATGATAGTGATGAATATTATTGTTGAGACGTTCCTAGCCTAAAATGGATGATATTTTCGTTCACAAGAACATAAAGTACGTATCAAGCCCAGAATGTACTCGTAATGGACTGGGATAGGAAGTCAGTTGAGTTGAGAGGCCAATCAACAGATGGCGTGGGAATGGTTACACCGACGTTATTTTGCTCTTGTAGCTTCGAATCCTGTATGAGTAGGTACCTACGTGTCACCAACATTCTACTCACGGTTGGTTCCAGTACCTATCCGTGAAAAGCAAATTTATCAACTCTTGATAACATAACGTAATTTTTACCGAAACTCATAT
>JAEMON010000009.1:13323352-13338009 GCA_030264115.1 Lygus lineolaris | reverse complement strand
AAAAAATTGAATGATTGAATTTTAATTTTCTAGATTTTTTCAAAAATTTAACTTAATTCCAGTTTAATACTCGCCTGTCCCGCCTGCAGCCTTTGCACCAATGGGGTGTGCGCATAGTTTTTTTTCCTTTTCCAAATGATAGATCTTAACGTGAGATTTTCGAAATGGTGCAACATGAACGGAAGTTAATAATGATAACGTCACCGACCCCCCTCTCGCCAGGGGGTACCCTCAGTGCCCAAATAATTCTGACGTCACGCGCCTTTTCCC
Organism: Lygus lineolaris; assembly: GCA_030264115.1. Lineage (NCBI taxonomy): Eukaryota > Metazoa > Arthropoda > Insecta > Hemiptera > Miridae > Lygus > Lygus lineolaris. The sequence goes on along the minus strand of JAEMON010000009.1, from coordinate 13,337,739 downwards.
CTCTCTTTTCTGGCTCAACCAGGCGGAATTTTCAGTTAAAAAGTGGCTCACGGGAGTTTTTGAGAACGCTGAACCCGACCTTGAGGTCAAAAATGAGAATTTCCTACCTTTGGTCTGAGCCTCCCTATCCTTGCCCTACTAATGCTTACCGCTTGCCGCTTCTCCCACGTCTTCATGGCGTTCTTATACTTCTCGAACTCGTGGCACCAGTCCGAGTAGATCTTGTGGTAGTCGTGGCTCTTCCCAGGTGGTGAGCACCTGTGCGTATCCACGGTGATGTTGTAGGCGCAAAGGAGGCTTCCCCCGAGCCAGCAGTCGTATCGTCCGGAGTCCGCTTCCGTCACTGAGACGATCACCAGACCCCGTTCGCAGGTTTCAATGTATTTGTCACCCCTGTGAAATAACAAGAACATCTAATATCAAGTGTCTTCTTACTGGAAATAGGGATACGTACGCTATATTGATATTTTTAAAATCTATATTCCGAGGAAATTTTGTTTCGATAGTATATTGATTATATCGATTCATTGAGAGAAATCTATTTGAGGAATTAACGTTAGCGGATGCCTCGCCAAGGAAGGTCTGAAATATTGGTTTATAGAAACATTATTCTATTATTAAGTATTTATTATTTTTGTAGACCACTTTGTGCACGCTTAGTTACGTAGGTCTACTTATTAATATTTTTGGCGATATAAGAAGCTTGCCTAAAGCCATTTGTCTTGGGCTATTGTTGAATGACCGCTATGAAGCTGAAATCGGTGTCAAAATCTTGATTAAGAAGTAAATTGTAAGAAAATCTATCATTTTTCTGGATAACAGAGAAGAGAGCCTTTGATCTCCGACTCATAGCAAGAGTGTATATTGTGATTATGATGATGAGATGAAATGAATAACAAACTGAAACTGGAACGGATTGATGTATGTTCTGGAGGACTTTGTGAACGATGGCATACCTGTAGACGATTTGGTACCGCCCCTTTTCTTTGCTGTAATGATACCAAGTGACGGTCTGCGAAGAAAGGACTTGCGGCATTTTGACAAAACATCCCAAGTGGACACTTTGACCCCACGTCACCGAGAGTTTCTTCTTCACAACTGAGCTGTCACACACGCTGGCGCTGCTGTTACTAACGTCTTGCAACAACCTGGGGGATAACAATTTGCTAATGAGATTTCCTATAGGTACTCACCTACTTTTCAAGCTATCTTTACATTTATGAAGGAGATGGGTAGATAGGTACTCCATGTGTGTTTTCTATACCTTTCGACAAGGAAAACTTTGAGGAAACCACTCTAGGATATCAGAAGTAAAAAAAGTTGATAGGTAGGACTAACCCTGGCGCGAATGGCTTGCAGGAATTGGAGTCTTTGTCCCAGCCACAGTAAGGATCGTGGACGCACCTCAGGCAATTGTCGTACCTCCTGTTGCACATGACTAGATCTATCTGCCTCACTCTCTCATCCGAGGCGACGTAAATGGATTTGTGCTGAAATTTAATCACGAAAGGATGCAAATCCACAAATTTTGGAAACCTTGTACAAATGAGGATGATAAATAAGGTATCATGTGTAGTTCCTACATAAATATAGGAATTCAGTGATATAGGGATAGGGACCTAATTGAAGAATATCATATTTATGTATGTAATATATGATCGCCATACACCTGCCTTACCTTTTTGGAGATCTCCATGACACGGATCGGTTCGTTAGGAGTTACATCGAAAATGTCGAGCAGAATGGATCGAGACTCTCCCTCGTCGTTATACCACTGAACTATTTTGTACACCCTCCCTTCGTCTGTAACAAAAAACCTACATGAAGAGAACAGTTGAGTTTTTAAGGCAGAAACTCCCAGAGAAAATAGGTTTAAAAATGTTGTTTAAACTCAATTTTGACTATTTTTCAAACCCTAAGGTGCCCACCCCCCAAAAATGCCAAAGGTGTTTATGATATTAAATGACTTAAGTGTGTTTTTTTTGTTCTTATAGGAACAAACTAAAAACGGAAATGGAGTTAGGTGGGATTATCAGTTATTGGGCTAGAATTCGCTGATTCTTCCAGGTCTGTAAGTAGACACTTCATAATTTCTTTATCGGCAACCTACACCTACTTGAATACATATTCACATAGTTCGTCGGGATGCGGCCCAGGAAAGAAAATTTCCAGTCATGCAGCATGAGTTAATGAGCGAATTTTCTATTATTATTCTTTGATTTTTTAAAGATAATTTATGGGATATATTAACCTGATTCCGAATGTACCATGTGAAGATATGATCAGTTGGTAATTTACACCAAAAACACAAAACACGTTTTTTGACCCTAGTAGAGTACTTCAAACATTCTGGCCAAAAATTCTCCAATCCTGCTAAAATTCTGGAATTTTCGAAATTTGTTTATCAAGAAAATGGCGTTAGGTACCCATTTTTTATTTTTAACACTGCTAAATTCGAAATCAGCACCTTCAGCTTCGATTTTCCAGCTCGAAAAGCCTCATTTCCAAAACACTTTCATTTAAGCCATCTGCTTGATTAAGAAATAATGTGATCCAACATTGAATGATATTTATGATCTTACTGGTTCCAGCGTAGTACACAATGTACTCCAACTTGTCGCCGAACACATCGTACTTGAGGATGTCAACGACCAGGTGAGTGAATAGGAGGTCTCTCTTGTAGAAGACTGGCTTCTCGTTCCTGTGAGACACGGCCTCGTCCATCAGGGGATGGGATCGGATGAAATTGAGTACAGTGTCTGTAAAATGTGTAGAGCAAAGATAAAATTATAATGCAGCCAACAAGGATCAAAAGGACAGCACTGCAAACAATACAATGTGATAATAATTTCTGTTTCAAATCTCAACTCAAACGACATTTTGCAACGTTATCATAAATCATCTTAAGTAACAGACTTCAAATTAGAATTCAAGCAAAAGAGTTTATTAATCTCAGTGCACCAATTCAACGGGACTGTTACTGCTCAAGCTAAACTACCTAGCTAGCTGCTATTAAACTTCCTATACAGATTTGAATTATTTTAATTTTAGAATGAACGTGGAAACAATTAGAAGGTGATGAAATCTGGTCCAGGTGGAGTTTACACCGAAAACTTTCAGCATTCTAGACTTAATAGTCCCAATCAGTCACCTATCTTACTAATTGAGAAACCACACCTAATCCACATACATAAGGTACATTCAATTACCTGGCAGAGTAGCAGTATCGTTCACACACTGGCCAGGGCGGGGCTCTGGTACCTTGTTGGAGAGAACCGGAAGCCAGGCAGAGCTAGACGTCGCCTGCTCCTTAAACTTGCCGCTGAAGGCCCGTTGGATGTCTTCGAGGTCGAACTCGCAAATAGCGCTTCCCATCAGCCCCGTCGTGCTAGTCGTGAAAGTGCCGTAGAACCTGGTGTCATCCCCCGGCACTTTGTAGATGCCCTCTAAGAAATCGAATTTCAAAAGGATGACGAATGGGCATTTATAATAATATTGTTACTCTAAGCAATGTTTAACAAAAATATAAAGGAGCAATGGCTTAAGGTAGCCCCTGCCGGAGAATACGAGAAGTAGGTAGAAAAATCTAGTTTTACGGAGTAATGCTGCCTGAAACTTCAAAGTAACATTTTTCAGAGGTGTCATAATACAACAATGATTCATTAATAGGCTTCTGTATAATGAGACTCAAGGGGGGGTCCACACTAATGATTGAATTCTGCAATATTAGTTTCCACCTGTAGTTCCAAGCTATTTTCCCATACTCTGCCCCAAAGCTCGCCAGTAACCTCCATTCAACAGGTCAAACAATCTATCCAAGCACAGTGTACCAAATGATTCCTAATCACAAATGTTTGAACCTCAATTCCCTGAGCCAGAAAGTGGTCAGCGTCTTCTAGAACTAGCATGTGGCCGAGAGCTCAGACGGACCTCTCAAATGGTTTATCAATATCCTGAACGAGAAGGAGCCAGTCGCATAGGGCTACAAAAATACAATAGGTATTGAACCTTCGACGTACTCCCACCTCTCCGAAGCAAAATGTGAGCAGTTACTTACGTATCTCATTGAAATAGAAGGGGAACTCTCCGGGGATGGAGCAGTTAAGCCGGGCCTTCAGATAAGTCGCCCAGTTCTGAGATAAGATGTTCTTTCCTCCGGTGTCCCGCTTGCAGACTCTCGCCACTCGTGAGTACACGCTTTTCCCGCAGTTGATGTACTCCACGGCCGTCTCCCGAAAGAAGAAGAAGACGTGGGGTCCGATGTCGAACGAACCCACGAAGTCTGGCTCTGAAATGGACAAAACGGCACAGGAGTTTTTTAGATGATTCAAGAGGCAATCCAACCTAAATATTCTTAACATGTATAAATGTATTTGTAATCATATATACAAGGAGGATACGAGGATACTACAGGTCCGAGGAGGATCTATTCACTAGTTTGAAAAAGGGGGCACAATCAACGAAACTTGAAACATTACAATTCTAAGACTCCTGTACGTCCCTAATAGCAATTTGTAAGGGAGATTTGAGATTTCCAACACGAGGAAGCCAGAACAGCCCCTCCTAATAAATTATAATCACCACGGGGTAGGGAAATCAAGGAATAAGTTTCAGGATTTTAATTTAACCTTTCCAACACGGAATCGCAGGACCAACTTAAATTTCTAAGGGGAGGGTGTTTGGGAGCCCTCAAAAGGATGAGTTAACGGTTCATTCAAGGAACACTTCTGCTCGAGGTTGGAGAAAAGGACGGATGAATATTCAGCGGGAGGCGCGAGTTTCCTTCTTGTAAAGTCATGATAATTCTTGATGAAAAGAGAATGGAATATAATTAGAAGGCTAATTCCCGAGTCCTAAGAAGCCTTCGTTGATAATTGTGTTTAAAAGGTTCTTCCGAACTCTCCGGAAAACGCATAAAAGGGAAGTCCCGAGGAGAAGGTTCCCTTTTCAAAAACTGATTTGCATAAAATTAGTTTCATATCTACCCTGGAGTATTCTGCAACGGAAATAAAACGGGTGGAACACTCCCAAAGTTCACTCAGAAGTAATACGTGGAGGGTAATTCCATCGAGTGATGTGAAGACCGAGTGGGAGTTACGGTTATTTCGAGAAGGGCTAATCCGATTCTAAGGCAAATCATAATGGGAGGTCATGAATACTTGTAAGGGTGCACATCCAGCTGTCTTGGAAATAATGGGCCATCAACTTTCCGAGAGTTGTTGGGAAAATTTTCCTCGGAGGAAAGTGAGTTACGAAGTCGTGGGATACAGTGTAATAGAATTATGATGAGTGTTCGGGAGTTAGATGAACCTTCTTGGATATTAAACTTGCCTTTGTGTAGTCGATTGGCAATAAATTTGTTACTGTCGGTTGGGGCTGTCAATTTTTGATATTTGCATAAAATCAGAGGAGTGCTGGCTTATCTAAGTGATGGGTGCTTCCCACAAGAGGAAAAAAGGGTCAAGGGCTACGGTTCCGGGAGAAAGGAAATTCCGATAACACTATATTGTCTCTACATAGAAATTCCCGTTTGAAGGATGGTCCAGGGCTAGTCCCTTTCATCCTTAACTTCATTGTTATAAGATCCACGAGAACCGATACACATGTGCCACAAATAGCGAGATATCACAAACGTTTGATCCGTCTTGATGAGAGCCATACAGGTAGGGTACTGCCAGCACACTTGACAAAAGTTAAAACGTTAATATAAATTGTTTATACTGGGGGTCTACAGATAATTTGGGAAACACTTCAGGAGTCGATACTAAAACTAATTTCCAACAAAAAGTTCCTCAAAGAGTTTTTTCAAAGCCCTTGTTCTCGTGATTTTTTCATTTTTTGATTTTTCCCATGTTTTCTATTGTATATCACTGAAGCAGACATAACTCTCTTAACTTACAGTGTAAACTAAAAATATACTGTTGGAAAGAGCGTTGAGTTGCTGAAAAGCTGTTAACTGTCTATAACAGTTGATTTTCAAGGCTCAAAACTTGGCCTAAAGTTAAATTTTTTTAAAGACGATATCCCGGAATTTGACTTTTCTTTACCGCATCCGTTTAAAAACCAGTAGGTAGGTACTATTTACTTAGCTTAGGAAAACCTCCTTGGGATCTCAGCTTTCCAACGGTGTGATGGGGAAAGTAGGCACTGCCTAGCCTGTAACTTGACCTAACTTACGAAAAAAAATTAAAAGAGAGACTAACTTTGAACATCACTATCAATAAATTTTCTTTTTCATAATTGTATTAGAGCTCATATTACGTTCATTATGACTGTAGGAGATAGCAACGTAATATGCAAGTTAGAATAGAACACGAGGGTTTCACATAATTTATTTTCCTTACAGAAGCTAAGAGAGCTTGATGTGAACTATTAGGAAACGAGAATTTATTTTCAATTGTCATTATTCATTATACTTCTTGATCAGTTTAGCATGACATCTTCTTCCTGATAAATACAAACAGTTTTCTTCTAAATTATGCTACCTGTCCAATTTATATAATGATCAGATGATACGCAGCGACCTTCTTTTGTGGATACACCAAACTCAAAATGGCCATAATGTCCGCTACCCTATATTGGAAATTCTATAATTGGTAGGTACCTAGCTTCTCGCCTGAGCAACAGTCTCCTATCACAGACGCCACTGGTGAGATTTGGTTGATATGAATTTGGTCAACATTGTAGAGCTGGGTTTTCTTGTTGTTATTTTCATATTTAATAATCAGATTGTATTTTGCATTTTGCAATGCATCGATTGTATTTTGTTACCCACTATCAAACCATAAAGGTACCCAACTGAGAATTTCTGTATAGTTTTCAGTAATATAAATACGATGTGATTGCCCATAGTATGCCCATTGCTTCATTTTCTTCGGAAAATTCTCCAAAACATCGTTCTCCTAGATTTTCAGTAATGGCCCAGTTTTGAAATCTCGTACACCAAGTCTCAGACATTATTACGTTTGATGAAAAAGCTTCCGTGATTTGACACGTGACCTCGCTCAATTTATTTTATACAATTTGGAACACCCGGACCTGCGATGAGAAAAGCGGAAAAGTTATGAGCCGCGAATACAGTTGCTGTGTCATGGCTTCGGAAAAAAGCTGTTAGGGCGTATTGTTGGGAGAATTCCTAAACCCGAGGGCTTCCATTCCGAAGGGGGGGCAGGTTCGACCGCAGTCGCGAATTTTATTCCAAGTCAGTGCGGATGTGGATGGGGCTTCGCTTCCACGACAATAGGCTCCCGGAATATCCTCGACGTATATAAAGCAAAAAAAGGGGAAAATACCAGGACCAGGGGGTGGAGATTCGCCTTATGCAAGAAACGCGCGTGGAGGTGAATACGGAAATAGTCGCAGTATCAGTGGAGATGTGAGGAATGAAACTACGTGATGGTGTACCTCCGCCAGTGTGTTGGTGTGAAATGCATGTGTTAGTGTCAGTGTCCATACATGTGTGTTGTGTGAAGGACAGTTTGCTGAGTAGAGACGAGTGCGGTTAATATAACAATTGAGAAAATTTATGATTTATACATCAGGGACAAGAGAGTCATCACAAAAACACAATGGGTGTTGTTTAGAATTTAACATTTCCTGTAAGAATATTCCACCAAATAATAATTCTGACCAATTTTTACTTTCCTCAGTGAAACCATCTAATACGATCCTTCGAAGCTGAAGGATGAAAATGCAAGTGCTTTATCGCACGTGTCTCTAAAAACTGATAAAAATAGTCATTTTTGGTTGTGTTAAGTATGGGTTGACAAAAATATACCTATGTAGTAAAATATCAGTGAATTCCGACTAAAAACCGCGAAACAATCGAATAAGTAGCCGACCAATACCACAAACGTAGGTAAGGAATGGTAGTGTGAATCCTCGCACCAAATAATGCTTTTGGGTCAGAAATCGGTTAAATATAAATAATTAAATAATATGAGTAGTTCCACTCAGAACTTCCATAATTTTGATCCGACTTCGATGCAATTCCCAAAAATTGTTCGGGTTGGGTTCTAGATGATTCATATGAATAATCCTCTACGAATTTCATTGCTGTCGGATAAATAGCAGCTCCTGCGCATGCTCAAACTAAAATTCTTTTAAAATCAATTTAGCACTACCTACGTTATGGTCCAATTATGGTCAAACTTGTAGCGTAGTTGTTGTTGGAAGTCACCGCTAGAGGCAAGGCAATTACGAATTGCCACCTTTTTCACAATAATAAATTGTAATTGTTGATCCACTTAATTAAAAAAAAAAAATCAATACTAGCCACTGTTAATGCATGCGCAAATGTGAAATCATTATCACCTCATTGTAAACAGTCATTACCGTAATCACACGTTCACCACTTTCACAATTTTCATCCGATGTTGATGAAATGAACTACGATCAAGTGGGATAGGCTTTTATGCCTCATATTGCCCTTTGGATCAATAGTAGGTACGCTTTCCCCGTGAGGAAACGTGAAATCCCCAAAATATAAATTTTTGAAGATCAACCAAAAAAACCTATAATTTCCACAATTTTGATCCCATTTCCCGATGAAATTTTCCATGATTGTGCGGTTCCTCAGGTGGTCGCTTGTGGGTTTTATAACTGAAGGATCAATCATAGCATTTGCGGAAGGGTAATTATGAAAATCTCCAAATATCGGTTTCCCTTCAGTCCCTTCAGTAGTTAGAGACTGAACCTTGCAATGCGCTCACTTAGCTCTTGGATTACATTATCAGATAATAGATTCTATTGTTCTATAGGTAGGTACATTTTAATTATCTATACATTCATGTTATTTAGGACAAGGAAGCTAAGTTATGTGCCACACCCCCTTAGCATACTTCATTTCCACACCGATGCGGCCCATCATGAAGATCCACATCAGCAAACTATGAAGATCGCGGAGCCTCACAGCCGTATAAATAGCGCTCCTTTAATGTTGTCTAAAACCATCATCGAAACATCACACCTACACTCCCTTCAAAAGCGGTTTTCAGGCGGGTTCTCCCTCTTCGTGAAGATAGTCAAGCGAAAGCACCTTCGGATTTCTGCTACACTCCGGTGAACCGGAGTCTTAGACAGCGCATCCCCGAGGAGACCCCAGTTCACCCGATATTCGATTACCTCTGAACTAAGATAATTTAACCGTGAATTTATTACAGGGAAGGTGTTATATTGGGGAGGGATATGGAGGGGCTCAGCGTTGTAACCTCTTGAGGTTCGTTGACCCGTGATTACGTTCCCCAATGAAACCAACCAACGAAAACGGATGTGATGTTTGCTCACTTTCACGTTTTTGTATTTTCAATATCACGAACTTTTGGAATCAACACAATTTTCAAGGCCCTCTCAAAATGATTTGTTTCACATTTCAAGGTACGAAGGTGGTAGAATCCAAAAATCAAATCCGCATACTGATGCCGAATGAACATTTTTGAAAACTTCTGACTTTTGGGAAATCTCACTTCGATCACGAATAAAGGTACGCGCTCGTACCAGTCAGGTCATGCCATTTAAGCTCCATTTAAGACGTTTGCCGAAACATTTTCAGTTCAATCAACCTTTCCAAAATCCGCAGATTGACTGAAACGAAAATATGAAACACACCAGTCAAAGACCAATAGTTGGTTTAAGTTCGCTATACCACCCAATGATGCGTATTGTGCTGAGATTGGAGGAAATCGTAGAGAAAGAAGGAAAAGAAGAAATACGAGTAAGCTTGTGGTGAAAGGAGATCCAATAAGATATCGCACAATTTACTCTACTCTCCAATAACCCCATCCCTCCACCATCGCCTTCCAAGCGTCTTCATCTCCAACCCAGAGCTCGCTTATCGAGATTTTCTCAGCCTCCCCTTAACACGGATTATAAACGTGGTAATTAAAGATTCAATTAAACCTTTATTAAAACCCATGGCACCCTCCCTCAGACCACATTTTATGCAGTGTTTTGGTCTTATCTCCTAATGTATTAGCTATCCTTAACTCGGTCACGTACAGCCGTACATTGATAGACTGTGGTAAGTACTTAACTTTCTTGAACAGAGGACTTTATTTTTTACTATAAACATAATTTGACGTAGCTACAGCTACGAACACTAACAAACATTTACGCCTAAATCTAGCTTTAAGATGAAAAGATAAAACCATCGTCATTATTCTAAACTGGTTCAATAATACATTTAGAATATTACTGGTTACAGTTTAACATTACAATTACTGGTTCAAAATAATTGAATACATTTCGGTCGATCACGAATAGTGTCTAGAAGGGTGGTTTGCAATCATTGATCAGTATGAATGTGGAAGAATCAAAAAGGTGAAAACATGTTATGATCTAGAGTACGATGACTAACCCATGGAATACATGGAACAGCCTTGTTTTTGACCAAAGTCAAAAAGGAGGAAGGAGTGGCATGGGTCGAACTTTTTCAAACCACAAACTTTTCAAACTTTTTCAAATAAAAATGCTATTCATTGCCGGCTTAACTTAAAAATTACATCAACAAATAGAGCATACTCATAGCTAGTGAGGTATTAAGTATGGGCGTTCAGCGGTTCTAACTTTGGCGCAACCGCAGTAAATATCTTTCCCAATGCGATAAATTCATTTGGGACCAATTAGCACAGAATCACCATCAAAATTTGAACGGTTATGAAAGCATGCGCAGTAGCTATGACTGATGAAAGAGTGACGGAATTAATATGGGACCAGCTAACAACTAGCCCCGAATTAAAGAGATTTGAGGGAATTTGAACGATACTTCCAGGGAGATTCATAATTCCATTCCGAATGTGATGAAATTCATAATGGGAACAGGAGTAAAAAGTTAGGTCAGGCAACCTGGTGGATCTGATTGATACAAAACGAGGCAGGAATGCACATGAATTTGTCCACTCATAATAATCAAATGAGTGTTTTTCTTAAACATTCCGAAAGTGTAATAGGAGGTATCTACTGTATAACAGGTGTAGGATTATTCCACATGGAACACTATGCATAGGTTATAGTCACAGTCACCATTGGTGATAGTATTGAAAACTTCTCAAATTACACAAATAAGTATGGAAATTCATGACATACAAATTTGTTCAAATGCAAACTTACTGTCCAACCATTTCGAGTCGTATTTGATGGTTCTCTTGAAAGAGTACTCGCGCCTGCCGGTGGTTAGGTTGTGGAGGTCTGTCCTGAAGATGACGGTGTCTGCCTTTGTGAACTCTGCGTTTGTTCCAGAGTAAAGGCCTGGTAAACCTCCGGGATTGCCGTTCTCGACCCAAACGGCTGTACTGTTGTCAGCGGGGTCGTACGGACATTTGGCTATCCCAAGGCCCACGCCCGGCACGTACTGGTTCCTCCCAAGATGTGTCAAGTTCGACTGTGTAACAATAGGAAAAATAATATCATTCAACATCAGAGGAGACAATTATAATTCAGGATTATCTGGGAGAATGGTAGGCTGTGTAGTAGTGAGACTATGCCCTAAATTACCTAAGCAGTCAATTTGGAGCAGATCCAAATATGGATCTGATGGATTGGATATTTTGGACGATAAACTTATAGGCTTCTGCCATGGTCAGTGAACCTATTTTTCCATAGGTTTACGAATAGAGATGGATGCAAATACCGTTGAATCGATTGAACGTACATTTATTTTTTTAAAGGGTTATTTGAATACTGAGATTTCGAAAATTATGCCATGACGTTATAAGGGGAAAACACGTTGATTGGCTACTACCTACAAGGCTGGTTTTCGGGACAAGGACCACATCAGAAAGACACGGAACCAAAATTGTTCAGAAAGCTTTGAAGCTCAAAAAGCACGTAGAAATTTTGATTTTGGGGACAATTTTTTGTTGGACTCCTTACACAAACCTTCGGCAATGAGTATGCAAAAAATTAAATAAAAAGCTTTACCTTAGCGTAACGTTTACCTACTTGTTCAACATCCATGGATATGTCTTATGGCTGGCTAACTGTTAAAATCCAATTGATCTGTCACAAATTATGTTAGCTGAGTTGAAAATTGAGTTTTTAATATACCTAGAAATTTATTAGCTGAGTCGAAATTATGTTAGCTGAGTTGAAAATCGGGCTTTTAATATACCTAGATGTCTGGTACATCAGCAGAGGGAGAAACTAATCATCATATTTATTATTTAGAAATTTTTCACTTATTATAGGTATTTTTTGCTGGGATTCGAACACACGGCCTCAGCCGCTTTTCCCAAACCCTTCCTAGAAAAACTTTCCTGGTGGGTCGAGGAAAGTGAAAAACAGGAACACCAACTCACTTGGTCTCTCATTGTTTCCATACAATGATACAGCATATTGTATCCCTCCAATCACTCTTCGAATCACAGATCGATATAACTTTACAAACACACTCACCGATTTCACTCGTGCTAGATAATATAAATGATTGGTTCTACTCTGTGAGAGCTCTTCTATATTTTTGTTGAACGTCACAACAAATTCCTCTACCACGAACATACTCGTAACTGACATGTACCTGTACAGAAAATCTCAATCTAGGCTATATTGTTCAAGATGATGCGGCTTGGGTAACTGTCCCATGTTCTTTCTTTATTTAACTTATACAAACTTTGAGGGTAAATTTTGTTCGAACTGCTCCGAACTAGTGTTTTCGTCGAATCAGCATGACATCTCGTTCATAAATGTTTTTTGCATCGCGCTACGTCACCACCCTGACTCTAGAACCACCGGGCAACAAACCTTAAAAAATAAGACCTGAATCCACCGAGGTGGTGGCCGGGAAGACCGCCTTAATTATTTAAACCCCCAAGAAAGACTGTAAACACCTAGATGGGTATTACAGCAGCTTCACCCATAAACAACCACCAACGCGTCTTTCCTCCTCCCGCATCTTTACTCTCCAGTTTGCCTCTTTTTTTTTATATCTTCTTCCCCCACCAGGAACACAATGCCCGGAGAAAACTGCTTTTTTGCGGACTCTTAAATATTCAGGCGTCACCCCCGTGTTTTATTGCCAAGTCTCTCAAGGTATATACGACTTTCCTTGGTCGACGGAGTACCAGAAATTTTACCGGTAGCGTTTAGTGATGGGGAAAAAAGGTTTCATTTCTCTCAAGAGAAAAAAACCGAAATGTTCTCTCTTAAAGAACATGACTCTGGGGTAAAAGCTCAATTTTTTTAGCTCAGATCTTTTCACGGGCAAGAGCCGTAGTTTTCGACATTTTTTACAATTTTTCCTCTAATTTCAGTGTTTACTGCTGGGGGTGGACTCCCTGTCCGCGGGAAAACCCACACCAGAGTCCCGTCTTATCTCTCTTTTTTGGGTTTATCTTCCAGGATTATGACTTTGTTGAGAGGAACATTAGGGTCGAAACGATGCAAATGAGGAAAGCAAAGAAAGATAGATGGTGTACGTAGGACCTATCTTGACAAACGTTCATTTGTGGTTTATTATTTTCAATAATATACATACCTATATTTCTGGAACGAGCATGAAAACTAATCGCAGCTTGACTATCAACTAGGAAACCAATGTTTCCATTTGGAAATTATTACAGTAATTAAGAGAAGATGTAAAAAAATAAACAAATCAAAACATCTGCCAAGTTAGGTGGGCAGTATAATTTCCTCACTTTTGTAACATGGACTTATAGAATACGTTAGTAAAATTTCAGCAAAATTATTAGAATAGTTCCGAAGTTATGCCTATGACAATAAATTTCAAGTTTGGTCATTAGCCATAACTCATCCAATCGTGGCGAAATTCATAGGTGATTGTCTTGGAGTCAGCTCTCAACTGAACTCCGAATTTGAGGCACATTAAGAACTGAGAAATCGTAGTTTCGGGAAATTCACGTTTGCGCATGTGCACACGCTACGAATGGTCCAATGGGGATGAAATTAATAGGGGGCTGTCTAGGGGCTACCCTGTACAATCATTGAAAACCTCACCGAAATCGGACGAGTAATTCCGGAGTTATGGCTATAAAAAACATTCCAAAATTGCGCATGTGCAGTATATATTAGTGATACAATCGTGTCGAAATTCGAAGGTAATTGTCAACCATCAACTACCCATCAAATTTGAGTGAACTAGGTCAATTAGGAACTGAGATACCGGGGTTTCAGGAAATTCGCGTTTGCACAAGCGCTATGCAATGGAAGTGTCCCTGGAAATTTCATCGAATTCGGACCATAACTTCCTGTTTTGCCTGGGAAAAGGAATTGACTACAGACAGACCGACAAACAGACAGACACGGCTCCAAAATTATTCAGAAAGCTCTGAAACGTAAAAAGCAAGTGGATATTTTGATTTTTAAAGACAAATTTTTTTCTTCCTTTTGGAGGACAAATTTCTTTTAGCGAATTTTCGAAGAAAATTAAGCTATTG
>JAEMON010000009.1:13306390-13317540 GCA_030264115.1 Lygus lineolaris | reverse complement strand
TTTAGGACTGGTTCGGTAGCCACCCCTCCCCAAGCAAGGCTCATTTAGTCTCAATCTAAAGGCATTTTTGCCTTCAGAAAAACAGTGTATGGAACGCAGGTTTACTGTTTGTTTTAAATCTATTCTCATAAGGTTTTTGCAGAACTGCATATGAAAGTTCCTGCCCACATTCTAGTCTATAGGAGAATACTCTCATCCTCTTATTTCTCCTAAATCGACGCATCTTCGTGACCGACACCCAGGTAAATACATTCGTCACTAGGTTTCTTCCATTGTTTTTTGTATCACCATGAGCATGAGGTGAAGTTTCAAAAGTACAAAAATGCTTCAAAACATACGCTATCAACTAGTCAACAATATAACAGAATAACTGGAGTGATCAAACATTCAACTACCTAACTCCATCTCAATATTTTCTTGTTTCAGTGTTTCTCTCTCGTTTATTGAAATTGGACGCTTTCTCCTTCTCTATTGTGTTCGTCATCTGGATTGAATTTGTGGGCTCCCGGTTTTTATAAACTCATCGATGTGCGGCCTTTTGGAAATATAAATGATCAAAACTGGGTGGGTAACTCCCCACGCTCCATTAGGGAGAATTAGTTTGCGTCTGGGGTCGAGATTCGGTCCGTTGGGGTCCGCCAGCCTCTTCAGATTATTGCCCTTTAATTGGATTCCATAGGATGATAGCAGTCGACCTGTCAACCTCCTAGGAGCACACGCTCGCCACCAATCTCTTTGTGGATCGACTTACCAGATGCCTCCTCAAGTCATCGTCAATCCGTACTGCTACCGCATCAGGATCCTGTCACACCGCATTCGGATCTTCGTTTTTCCTAATGAACTAGGGTTCCCACAAAGTGTTTCAGATCATGTTGCATGAGTCACTATAAACCGGTTTAAGCACTCAATATCTCTGAATGATGAAACTAGCCGATTCCCCGTGCTAGGACACGGATTGTTATTGAGTCAACCTTCTCCGTGCTTTTGAAACTTTACCTCACGGTGATACAAATAACAAAAGACATGACACCTAGTGACAAATGTGTTGCGAGAACGGAAATTTATTTGGATATTATGTTTGATGTAATTTCTTATTAACTTTGCAGTGTAGGACTGATCAGATCGTGAATCAAAACAAACAATTTACAATAAAAAATATTACAAAACTGGTGAAGAACACCAGTTGTTATTGAATGATAACAAGTATCTGACTATACCCTACCATCAATTTAGTTCCAATAACTCAAGAGCCTTGAAGACGGCGTTTTTTAGGCGGAAATAGGGTGGAAGCTCCGGTGAATTAATACAAATTTAAATACCACAATTAAGCTGGACTAACCAGTACTTATTTTATTTATTTGTAAAGTTATGTAATTGAACATAATGACCAGTCGTAACCAGAAGTAAGACGGTGCCAGACGTAACAAGAAGGCGTATAATAGTGTAAGTTGATGGCAAGATGCCTGTGTAGTATTAGGCGAAATTGTAATAGCACACAAGCGGTTGGAACTGTCCCATTACCTTTACGTTGCACCTAGAATAAATCGTTAAAGTCTAAATTTAGTACATTGATAGTGCCTCTATAAGATAAAGCAAGTTTCATTTCGCTAGAAGCAAGGTTTTTTTTTTTTAGCTTGCAAAGGTGATCATTATGCTGGTGTGGAGCACTTATGTAGGCTGATTGGTACCACAGTTTGGTATATAATTTTGATTCAGCTTTTTTGTGTTGTAAGAAAACTTTTTTGATTTGTAGTTATTTCAGCTCGCTCCAGTATCAATGACCGTTTTTACAGTCTCATATCTCGTTCTGCATCTGCAGCGAACTGACTTGGCCAGATTTCATGGGAGGGATAAAACGGGCTGTCCAGAGGGTTCCCGGTCAGTCTGGAGGTCTAGACCTCTGAAATGGCTAATCATAAATCCGTTTCTGGACTCATTAACCACAGATTCATGACCCATCGGACCCAAAATGGTTGGGAGGGAAGTCCTTTTTTCCCATTTATCGGCAGCTGAAAATACGAGGACTTTAGGATGCCATCGATATGAGGGGTGGCCCAGAGCCAGGGAAATAGGGGATCGGCCATTTTTATGAGCTCTCTACAATTTTTTAGCTGGTCAAGAATCCCTCGGTGAATGCTTCCCACCGACATTCTGTCATTCTTCAATCTACTTGTGAGATATAGACATCAGCCAAGCGCAAGGCACCATAGCATAGAAGCTATGCTCTAGGTTTGATGGCCCCGAGAAGTCCTAATAATTTACTCGTAACTAATGTTGGGCCACTATAGACATAAAATATTTTTGAGAATAATATAACGCAACCACCAAGCAACATTTTTAATTTCCATACTTACTTGGCCTGAAAAGTAAAGGGGTTTCAGCGATAAGTGGCACAAAACCATCCAAAAGTAGCCATTTTCGGGTCTACACATTAGAATCTCGACTGTTTGGAAGGCACCTACTTCATTTAACCCTTCATTGTGTGTTACCAGTAACCACGATGGGAAAGGATATTTGACTCTGTGGCGTTCCTAGTCAACGCAACGTACGAGACCAGAACCAGAAAAATGACTGATGATGATTGTGTTGAAAACTCTTGGTTCCAATGATTTCCACAGAATTCCCTCAGATCTCAAATAAACACCAATACCTACCTGGAAGTAATAAGTTCATCAAATAACATTACAAATTAACACACAGCGGTTTATTTTTTTTCAATTTAGATAATACCTAACCCTTCAGCGTGGATCACAGTCCTTCTGTAGTCTAAAACAATTACCACTATATTTTCGTGTCATTCTCAAGTGCTTGATTTTGAACACAGAATAGCTATTTTTTTTATAGCATTTCCGAATTGAATTAGACGTTTTCACTTTTCCACATCGGTTTAAACTGTTTTCACATAAATGTTTCATATATTTAGATATGTTTCTCAAGTGGAAAAAGGTCAATAAAAAGGTCTATAAAGGTCACTATAAAAAGGTCTGAAATCTGAAAAAAGTCGAACTCAATTCGGAATTGCAATAATATAACTTCCAACAATAGCTTTATCGGTTTTCACGGATGATGAGAGCACCTATTCTGAAACTTTGTGCAGATAGTTTTTCTTTGGAAACAAACTGTTGTGTTTGCCCTTCTAAGCCAGATTGTTTTTTTCGCGGAATCACCTCTAATATTGGATCAGTACCGTTGATCAAGTTCGATAACGAGAAACTCTCACTGTGAGAACACCCCCACATGTCGAGGAAAGGTCTGTGTTCGATAATACCACCGACACTCCATTCGTCCTGCGACCTATGGCCGCCGAACCCAGGACCTAAACGGGACAAACCCGAAGAATCGAACGCAGAATTTTTCTCCCAGTGTCTGGCGTTTTTTCAAACCTTTCCGTTGGCGCAAGTCCAACTTCCCACTTCGATGTGCTCTGCTTTCCATTATATACCCCTCGTGACGCACCCTCTTCTGTGCTGTTAGCCTCCTTGCACCTCAGGACCCCACAATGAAGGTTTTTCCCGACCATCCGATTCGCCTTTCTGCTTTTCTCCCTTACGTTTTTCGTTTTTTTCCCGTCCATTCTTTCATTAGATGGTTAACCCATACGTTGCACAGGACAGTTTAGCGATAATTTGGTATCGAAACTTTGTCTCTAGGTATGTAACCTGACAACAGATATTGGACACAATCCGTTGTCCTCATTCTCTAAAAATGTCAAGTGGGCCTTACCGTTCCTTTGTCATGCCCCCCTCGCACTATGACCAGTTTTTGAGCCCCCCTTTGGGGCCTAGACGATCCCCTGTGAGTGTCATCCCCTTATATAGTACATGCCCACCGTGTGCAAATTTTGAATACAAATAATGAATCAAAGGGTCAGAGAAGTACAGCGATTCTGATTCATGTTGCAACTACGCTTTCAACAGCAGTCAGTAACACGCAGGAGAAAATACTCAATTTCGGGAACATGGAAACTTGGAACTTGGAAACTCGATTGAAATAAATGTTAACCTTCGTGATACAGGCTACTACAGGGAAATTAGTTACTAGATGGAACCAAAACCTACCTATCCAAAACGTACCGAAAAAATACCCGATTTTCTACTTCTGATGCTACAAAGCCCAACAAATAGGTCCTAAAACTTGAAATTTGGAGAGTGAATCAATTAACCTCTGAGATTTTGATGGACTGGTTTTGGTGTCACCGCGGGACTAAGAAATGGTGGCACTATGGCGTCAGGAAATGGTGACAAGCCGAGTGCACTGCCTCGGCCTACTATATACTCCGTAGGTATACAATGCTCAAATTCAGAATCGTAAGAAATCGTCAACCTTCCTTAGTGAGTTTTCAGTCTAATAAAAAAAAATTTAACTCCTCCGTGATAGCCTCTTCCAGATAGTACACCTAAGAGGAGTATTTTAATATTTAATAATCTAGTAAAGACGCATTTTTTCCCGTTATCTCACCGGAACGACACACTCGTATACTCCAAATCAATGGTAAACTAACACCAACGAGCTCCAGGTTATTCTTGCTAGAAGTCTGAGGTCCCCGTCGTTCCACGGGAGATTTTCCCTTGTCCCTTTATCATTCGTCAGAACCCGTTCAAATAAGAGACAACCGCGGATTCAGGCACCGGAAAAGGGCAAATGTAAATAATTGGATAAAGCGATCTTTCTCCGCTCAAAACCTTTCTCTTACTTCCGTCGTTATTCTTGAAACATTCATGTTGAAGACCTTATGTCAACAGAACCGGTCAACAATGAAGATTCCCACTGGCTTTTTCTGTTGGTAAAAACAAAGGTTTTGGGATTTTGAGAATCAAGAAACATGTTTGCTCAGTGATGTAATGAATTGTCGAGCTATAATGGGGAATAACTGGTCCCTCCACAGGATGTTCATCAAGTTTTTCATTTAAAAAGAGTACCTAATCTGATCGGTTATCAGGCTGATAAGATCGGTATATCCTCCCCCGATAGAGTATTTCCAATGGTAACCTTCGTATCCCCGCCCCGTCTGTGGTCCCTGCTACTCTACCAACTTTCAGAGCCCCAACGGCAACGGTAAATGAGGTTATCTATTGTGATTCATTTGGGATTAAACCATAGAAAAGAGTCCAATATATAGTCAGTCAATGGTTGTCAGATTATAAGGGTTTGATACCCAGACCAGGAGCCAGAAGGGTGAAACGAAAGTCACACAACCGGAAGAAATACGAACATAAAGGTGTTCATGGACAAATTCATAAGTTTGAGACAGACTATGTCCGTGTAATTCGTGAATATAATCGTATACGTATATCATCTCTTGACACGTTGAGGACTAATGTAACTGCTATGAGTGTAATCCGGAGATATTCATGAGAAAATTATACCTATGGGGCGAAAGACAAAGAATCATAGATTCAAGCGTTAGGCCTATTACCCAGAACAAATGGGAGAGTTTTATCAAAATTCACATGAGTAATAGCATACAATGTAGGTACAATGTGAACAAGTTGCAATAATCTGAACTGGTCTGATTTGGTACGAGTATCATCGAATACAAAAACTAGTTAGTAGGTACCAAATATTACATCAATATTACATCAATATATATCATCCAAATATCAATTTAATCTTCGATATCTTCTTCCAAATATTACTATGTGGATATGTGTTAATATTGTATTTATATAGTTCATTTATGTGTGAGACTGTGAGCTGAGTAGGAACACTCGTTGTACCATGATTAGCGGGTAAACATGTGTGACGGACGAAGTGGGCAGAGGGATAAATATGATGGATTTATCAAGGTCACGCCGACGGTTTCCACTTTTTCTATGAAATATTTTGCTGAGTGATCCCATTAGAAAACAATTTTCTCGTGCTCGATTTCCATTTTCATTATTGAAAATAATAAACCAAAAGCTGCAATTTTGGTCCATTACCTTCAGTATTTTCTTACACAACAAGGACTGGAGTGGAGAATCATAATTTTGTAAGAACAAAACTATAAATTACTTGAAGAACAAGGCTAATTGAAATGCATGTTCCCAGAAGGAATTCAGGAGTAAAAATTAAAGGTACCTACCAACCTCTCCTTTCAGATGGGAATATACTGCGGTAGGTGTTGCAATATTATTAAACTCCAAGCAATCGCCATGTATAACAATTAACCCCCGATTTAATTAAGTTTCGCTTTTGGGGGGAGTGTAAGCGATGGGGTGAAGAAGATGGTAAAAACTCGGTGGTGCGGGCTTAAATTATGTTTCGAGTAGGAAGGAGGTCTAAATTTATAAGGTAGGAAAAGGTTGGGAAGTTATAGTTCAGGTAAGTATACCTACGTAAAAACTCGGCGCTCCGCGCCTCGCCAGGGGGCAAGACCCCGGGACCCCCGGTTACCTCTATTTACATACTTCGGACGAAATTATTGAAACACAGAATGTGTTTTAGCTCACGCGTTTCGCATAAACCCGTCTTCAATCTTCGGTTGAAGATTGGTTAACTTCCTCCCACTAAATCAGAATTTCGCTACTTTCCTCCCACTAAAACCGAATCTTATATAATCAATACTTTTACCAACAGTTGATTATTGGTGGCATGATCAGAGTAAAAGTCTAGTATGTCTAGAGGCTTTAGGAGCTCCTCAGCTGATCTCAGAGCTCCATTTTCGACTCAGCTGATCTGGGAGCAACATTTTCGACTCAGCTGATCTGAGAGCTCCATTTTCGATGCTGATCAAATGCAACTTTCTTTCGATTTCGCCGTGCCACGTTTCTTGTTTACTTTAGAAGCTTCCTTGGTTACTTACTGAATTTCGTTATGAATTACTGACACAGACACAACTCTCGGATGATAATTATTTTTATCATTATTAGGTAAATTGCTCGGTGCCCCAAGAAATGATTGTGAGCCTAATATTCACGGTAAGTAGATATTTGCTATAATTATACCAATAGGATCTTTGTACATGGGCGATCTATACAGAAAATAATAAACCGTTGTGTAATAAATTGCAGCGTGTTTGTTTCTAATTACCTAGAAACGTGAAACACCAAATTTTGAGGAGGGGTTAAAAATTCGTGCTCGATTCCAAAGGTTCATTATTGAAAATATAAATCAAAATTGCAACCCCAATTTATCTCCTCTCAGAGATGATTTTCAGTATAACCAAGATTACCATGGAATGAATAACCGGTCTAGAATTTCAGACCAGGGATTATCAACCTAGAATGAAGGTATTACTTGGAATATAAGTATGTATACATTCTTGCGTGTTTTCTTTGGCTATCGAAACTGCAGTAGGGGATGAAGTAGAAAACGTTCCTCCGCAGAGAACCCTCATTGGAGAACGCCAGTAATTAGTATTCAGATATTTGAAATTCAATTTAAAATTACAATGAAAATTCGCTCACTAAGTTACATACTACATGGAGGGAACTAACGTAGAGTAGTCTTCACTGAAAGTTTTCTAGTCTTCAAGCTCTGCCCCAAAATTCTCACGTTCAAAGCAGCACATTATGGCTGCGGGTCCGATCGTAATATTATGGATGTTGATGGCCCAAGTTATAGTGTGTTTACGTGATGTTGAGAATGTTGATTGAAAGGGGCGCTCTGGGAGGTTAGTATGGGGGATTATTCAGTGGGGTAGCGTCCCGCAGTCACCACCGAGATATGTATGAAAGGACACTATTGTTAGATGAAGAAGGACCTGGTACAGCGAATGCCAGGGAGATTCGAGGCAGGTCGAAAGCTCTTGGGGCGGATATAGGGGCTTTGGGAAGGCCATTGATTCAGAGAGGATCACCGTCCTCTGTACTCCATCACCGGGCTCCAAACAATGGATTGGCTTCAATAAAATAGCGCCTGCCTTGACCGACAGTTTCCCAAAGGTTGGCCTGTCCGTCATTCGCAAAACAGGGTGTTAAAGCATTCGTCATATCGTCATACCTCTTCCAAATGTCATTCGCACCCCCTCGCTTCTCTTCTGAACAAAGTTCTCAAGTGCTGCTAACTCCAATGTTGACCTATAGCACAAATCGATTTTGTTCATCCGGCAAGTAATTTTCCCCTCACAACAATCTAATTAAAATTATCTGATCCTTCCTGAGGAATTTTCCTGAAACATTCCATAAGAGGGGAAAATAGCCTTTGTTTTTTGTTTTGTGGATTCTTCTATGAAAGTTCCAGGGCGTTTACTCAGTTTAGTAGGTATTTAGAATCGTGTCGTTTCGAGCTGACTCTCCACGTTCACCCTCTGTACTCCAACCCATGGAGACATCCAGTAACAACGAGATTTGAGGCAAAACGAGACCGAAACTGGGATGTTGCTTGCCAAATACCATTTTTAGTGCATTTTGAAGGAAAATGGGCCCTACTCAATCATTTGTCACCTCAAATTCGGACTCAGCGCTCTCAAAGACCCGGAGGAGCAATTTCCAGCTCCAAATTCGTATAGGTATACGTGTCGGGTACTGAGCCCATGGTTAGATTTGAATTTTCTAGAGTCTTTTCCGCTCATCGGATACGCCATATTAAAAGAACATCTTGTGCTGGCAACTTTCTGGTGAGGTTTCATATAGAAGTGCACTGGACGGCAGACGGGCAGATAATCTTAGTTTCATAGTTCAACCTTTCCTTCCCTTTTTGAATTATTTGAACAAAGGAGGTTATTAATAGGTTTGCCTTTTTGATTATTCACTTGCAGGAAAGATAGGGCAAATAAACTTTTGACCGTATGGGAAACATTCGAGTGTTAGAGGAAAGGGGGGGGGGATTGATTATCAGTAGGGGTATCTAGTTGAGCAAACAAATTAATAAAGTACGTACGTATAGAGGATTGAGAGCCCACTTCCAACAACGAAAGGCATTTATTGGATTCTCATGTTGTGGAGAAGAGATCAATCGGCATCGAAGGGGGGAAAAGGTAGGTAGGGAGGAGGGAGACAGAGAAAAGTGATGGAATGGGGGGAGGGGGGGGGGGGGGACGAAGTAGGTATCCGGCCTACATTGAAGAGGTATCATGAAGTACGGACTCCGGTACTCGAGACCAGATAAGCAGATCAGAGTCTGAAGTTGGGGTCTGAAACTCCGTTTTGGGTGGTACGTACCTCGGATTTGCCTTTAGAAACGCAGTTGCCCACGTTGGTCGGCTCGAGGTTGAGCACGTCTCTCTGGAAAACAAAGAACAAACTTGATTAAACGGAGGGGCCTATGGTAGAACGGGGGAAACAAAACTTTTGAAAGTGGATTCCTGTTTAAATGGGGAAAATCCGCTTTGGGCAGTCCCTCCAGCTCTTGGAACGGAGAGACCACACATGGCGGGGAGACTCCCTGAGGGTTAAGTACATTAATTTGAAACGGCTGCAGAGATGTTGAATCGCCGTAAGAATGGAATTTGATGTAATTCTATACAGAAGATGAAGGGATTAATCAATGATCAATGGATTAATGATATCCAAATCCACTAGAAAAATAAGCATTACTCAACAATCACAAATAGGAATGGATTATGAATAAATTCAACAAATAATTCCAACTCGAGTATTTTCTATGGTAAATATACAAAATGTTGTTTCATCCAGGATTTTTCTGAACATATTCGGAAATGTTAAAATTTGACTAGGAACAATGAATGGAAGACAGAAAAGTGATGAAGATAATGATAGGTACCAACTTGGTTAATATTTTTGTACTGATACCAATAAATAGGTGAGATATAGGGGTTCACTGATGAACAAGAGTTATGAACTCATCATACACTATACGGTATATTATTTTGAAGAACAGTAGGTACTACATAAGATAATATAATATGATGTTGAACCACCACGAAACGGAGTCTCGCGTTGGGAGCCTGGTCCCAGGTTGAGAGGAAAAACTCGAATGCTATTTCAATAATTTTCTAAACGATCGCGGACGTAGACGAGGAAATTAGGTTGCTGAGTCATCACAACACAGCCCTCATCTTCGCCGTCGTCCGTTCATGAGATTCTGAGCGGTACATTTTTAAATGGTAATATTTTTGGTGAACCAAACGGAAGAGGTATCCCATATGAAAATATCCTTCCTCAGTGATCTTTCTAGCACCCACCTTTATGCGGTGCTTTCAATGGCTGGCTCAACCAATTAACGTTCAGGGAAAATTAAAATGCATGAGCCCCAGTGGAATCGATAGGGTGCTCTAAACCGTTCTTCCACCACTCCCCTTCACTCCATCGCTAAGCAAAAGCGAGGCGAGAGGCACCCTTCCCAGGTTCAACATTATTAAATTACACAAAGACTGTGATTCCCCCTCCACCTATTCCTTTCCGCTGTAGATTTTGCAGGGAGAAGGAACTCCTTGAGCCTTCATCCTCCGCCCTGTGGAGGAGGGGAGGTTCCCCACTGAAAGGGTTTTTAAAATTCTAACCCTTCTTTATGTTTCCTCAACAAGGGAATTGGCAGTGTGTACACGCGCCGGGGATGCAATTGAAATTATTCCCAGAACTACCTCCTACTTCAAGATATTCCAGAGAGAGTAAAATGAGAAGAGGGAGAAAAAGTCGAGGATTTCGACTTACCACAGGGGGGTGGTGGTCTTGAAAGAATTGCTCATAAATTTCTAGCATCGCCTTCAGGAGTATATTTTCATGAACCTACCTACACTCATGCATAAGATAGTACCTAGGTAATAAAGAAAATTTTTAGATTCAATGAGTTCGGTTTTAGTTTAAATTGTGAAATCTTCTCCAAGCTCACTCAACGATGATTTGTGAATTGCTATTAGAATAATACAAGAAAATGTAGCTGAGCAGTGGGTAGGCATCTAAATTTGTCCGTTCATTTGTGTAGGAACCTTCTTCAGTACTATAATTGACAACAAAGAAGATCTTGGACGGTGCCATGAATATTATTAATGCTCTGAGTATTTGTAGATGGCTAATCGAGGGCTTAAGACCAGTATCCATTCAAGTTCTAGACCATGTCAGACCTAATGAATGTATCAAAACGATAACAAGTGGGTTATACATAGCATTATTCTACAGATCTTTGAAAGGTGTTAATCGCAAGGGCATTCGGAGAGGCTACCATTGATCTGCGGCCGATGAAATTCATAGGAGACCAACTATTGTGGAAATTATGCTTATAATTATGCTACGATAGACCGACAGGCAGGCAGAAAGACGATACCAGAA
>JAEMON010000009.1:13216372-13226958 GCA_030264115.1 Lygus lineolaris | reverse complement strand
AGATCCTGTGTTCAACGGGAAGGGAATTATTTCTACAGCTGATCATATTTATTATATATGTCAGCTCAATTGATTTATAAATACATATTTTTTCAAACGTAAGCCCATTTTTTCAGTAGGACTCTCGAGAGCCCTCTTCAAGGAAATCCACGGAACGCTCTATACCATGGCCACATCATCAGCATTTGCCAGGCTTTTGAGCATCCGACTAATGAGTGTTTCGTCAGGGTTTCCGGGTATCTGTCGCATGATTTTTCCCAAGGCAATAATGAACAAAAGAGCTGGCAAAAGTCCCACTTTGCTTCAGCCCACTTTGGATGGCAAATGACAAGGATAGTTTTTGTCCGACATAATTATATATATAACCTGACACATTATCATATCACCAGAAGGATGATTTTGTTTTAATTCACTCGCCATTGCTGATTAGGTGACTTTGGTTATTGGAAATAATCTTGCGACCATACCAACCAATAACCACGTACCTACTACCTAATTACCTATGATACCTTTAACACAGGTACCTTCAGGTACATGAATCACAAAAAATTACGGGGTTAGAAGTATCGTAGTGATTTAGGAAGCTACCTCATGATTAACTCCTCTCTAAGTTCACACCGCACGGGCTTTTCTGATGTTCCTTGAAATGAGAAACGAGGCAAATGAAACGGTGTAGCCAAAGGTAATTGAGAATGGTGTCCCTGTGTCCCATTCAGATGAGGTTGACGCCGGGGACCTGGAACTGACATTTGAAGGGGGTGACGGAGGTTTTACAGAACAATCGGGGAACACTCTCCGTAAACCTCCACGAATATCAAGATACGTCCTGAGCCCATGAAGTGGCCGATTACCATAGTAATTACGAAATAAGAGACGGCGTTTCCCCGAAACCACTTAATCTACATACAGAGTCCTCTCTTGTATTTGGCTCCATTGAAAATTTGCGCGAACGCTATCTTGACATCACCCAGGTTCAGGTCGCCTCTTTTTCAATTGGGAAAGCAAACAACAAAACTCTCAGGTCGTCTAACACACGACTTCCCATTCAACCCATACAAAACGCCCCTCCTCGGCTGGCTTCTGATTTAAATACAAACAACGAAATAAACTGAATTCATTTTAATACTAATTAACCCTTCCCATTGTTCGGGAACCACAACCGAGAAACCGGTTAACGAGACTTGGCAGTTAATTGATAAAAGGTGATTTTAACTTTCCTCATTTAGCAGCGAATAGGAATTCAAATTGAATTTCGCTTTCGCCTAGGGGAGGTGGTGGGAAGGGGAAGCTGATCAGATGGGTTGGTCGATGTTTATCCTCAAGAACTTCGTTTTCAAACTATCGCTCACTGACATCGACATTTTCGAGCTGAACGCCCTGACTCGAAATTTTCGAGCTAGGGCGTTCAGAAAATTTCATCCCCTATTCTCTACCCCTTAGAGAGGACTGACGGTAACGCCTCGCTTCGCGGCACAGCTAGAACCCGAATGGGGCCGGTATACCAAATTTCATTAATTTCGGTCCATGGTAACTAAGGAAAGTGCCGCGTAGGCGGACGGCGTACGGCGGACGGATGGATTTTTTTTAATTCGATTTTTGGATTCTACGTCTCTTGAAACGTAACACCTCAAATTTTGAGGGGGGGTTAAACAAAATTTTTTCGTGCTCGATTCCAAAGGTTCATTATTGGAAATAATAAACCAAAATGCCATCTCCGTGACCGCACGTGACAATGGACAGTAACATGTTATGATGTAGTGAACAAAATGTCCCTTCAGATGAGGCCAGGAAAAAACCGGGCAGTGTGGCGTGAAAACTGTTTCACGCTCCCATCTGTCGCGTCCAGCCTATTAATGTTTCGTGATGACTTATGAAGAGCTAGAACCACAACACTCACATAGACTTGATCACTATCTGAGCTAGCTCGCCTTGAATGTCGTTCAGCGTGATTATTAATTTAGCTCTGATGGAGTCGTTCGTAGTTAATTACTGTCCCCATTAGTCTTTTGGTTAAAGTATGGTTTTAAATAACGAACTTTTGCAATAATAGCACAACAAAATTTTGTTCAGCCCCCCTCAAAATTTGATGTTTAACGTGTCAAAGTGAAGGTTTCACCTTCACAAAATGGGTAAGGCCAGGACAGTTGAATGCCGGCTCTGCTGCGAGGGGGTGGAAACAGCAGAACATGTCCTGCTGTTGCATCACTATAAGATTCCAACATTTTGGAAAGGGTTTCTTAACACCACCTATTGCTAAGGAGATGCCCGAAAACCTCCTTCACTTTGCGAAAGAAGAGGCTGTTACTAGGGTTCTTGATTGAGTTGGGGATTAGGTCACATTAGATCTCTTTTGGTCTCAGTGACAAGGGGCTCCTCCCATCCCTTTTCGGAAGAAAAAAAAATGGCTTGAGGAGGTACGTATACGTATTGCATTCCTGGTAAATTTTCAAACTGAATTGAATGGTGACACTCCCGATTAATTTTGAAAGATGAAAAAGAAGAATAGTGAATTTTTGAACATACCAGCACATCCAACTCATGGTTTGGGGATCTTTCTGTGTTGTTTGAATTTTCAAAAACAATCATTGCTCAGATTTACCTCAATTGTTCACTACCTCAGCAAAATATGTGTTGGATGTACTGGTATGTCCAAAGTTCACTAATTTTTCATCAGTCAAAATGAATCGGAAGTGCCACCATTCGATTCAGAGTGAAAAATTACCAGGAAGACGATACTTACCTCCACAAGTCATAGTCAGGTCGTCATGCACAAAACCATAACACTCGATTTCCTCGAAAACCCACGTTTTTTGCATTCAAACGCAAATTTCCCCCTCACCCAGTGCACCAAAATCAAAAAGTACTACTCCGTAGGGAATCTGAGATCCTGAGGAAGTTTTTTCCTGTTATGTTCCCAGCTCGAAAGTCTTGGTTTAGAAGCAAAAAAATGCGTGAAAGCAAAGTCAAATTTTTGGAAAATTCGAGAAATTTGAACTTTTGGCTCATTTTTGAGCCTTACAAATCTACTGATGACGATAGTTAGTGTCACGGACTAATCAGAAATAATATTCAAACACTTTCGAGTAGGAAACTGAAAACATATTATATTTGTTATTAGAAAAAAAACACCAAATCACCTTTTGGAAAAATTGAACGGATAAGACAGATTCGACACCATAACAACTATCACAAGATGATTTTAACAATAATATTATAATAACTCTGTCAGTGACAGTTAGGAAACGTTTGTTAGGAACTCTTCTTAGAGGAAATGTAACGCTCTTTTCAATAACATTTTAATTTTTTATTTTACACTGTAAATTGAGGGAGGGAAAGAAGAAATAAAATCTCAAAATTGATAAAAATCAAGAAATAAGGGATTAAAAAAAATGTTGAAATACTTTTTGTTGGAAATGACCTGTAATAATTGATTCCTGAAGTTTGTCCCAACTTAACTGTGGACACCCTGTATAACCTTTTCATTCCCTACCAAGGTCCTATAGGATTCAGAGGAGAGGAAAGAGAGCTGCAAAGTGTACGGTTCATTTTTTCCCTCTACAGATAAACCCTTCTGCGGCAATACTAGTTCCCTTTTCTTCTCTTGTTGATATACGTAGGTATCATGAAAAATAAAGTATTCAAATGTAAAGCCAACAAGAATGATGAAATAATCGTACAAAAAGGTGAAACATTGAAATGTCAACTAAAGCAATGGCGTCCCTGCTCATTTAGGGTGATCACTCCTCTATGTGGGTACCTCTTGGGGTAGACACACCATTGTTCCCTCCTTCACCCGCGGCAGACTTGAAGGATCGGGTATCACAATACAATCGAGAGCCTTTTAATTGTCCCACCGCCCCTTTCCCAAACCCTCTTTTCCACGAGATCACGCATACATCGAAGTTCTTCACCAGCCTACCCATAATAATGGCATGACCGCGCTCATCGTGAGTCTCTCCTCGATACTGGTGAACTAACTTCCTAGGGTGAACATTTTCCACGGAGCGGATAATTGAGAAATTCTTTACCAACTTGACCTTTTGCCGTTTGAGGTTGCGAAACCAAATGATTCCGAAGGGAAGAACTCCTCACAGAAGGCCTAAGGACCTGGCCAAAGTAAATTACATACATTTTGGGACTGCCAACTAATGTTTGAAAGGTTTCTTGATCTCCGATTGGCATACCACATCAATATGTACGTGCTTAACCACACATCATAAGTAAGTAAATTTTATTTTTCATTTAAAATGTGTTTTTTCAAAGAACGTAAGTATACGGTAGGACGAAGTGCAACTAGCAGAACATGTACTACCAAGGGCGCACTCACGAGGTGAAGTAGAGCATAATTGGTAACCCTGCTCGAAAATAACGCCGAAACAGAAGATTGATAACATGTTGAGTGTTGACGTACGTATAGTACCTAGTGTACTTGGAACTTGCATAAAAGAGGTTTATATATCCGGGTCCTCCGCTAGACTCTCCTATTTACCATTTCTTAATTAAGTACCAGTGTTTACCATTCTCCAGTTTATTCGCGATCATATTCAAAGGATGGTACGTCTACCAAGTTTGTACAAAACAAATAAAAGAATACAAAACTTATAAACCCCTTTAATTACGTGGTGTGGCCGCCTGAAAATAATGGCAATGAATATATGCTAATGGAACGTTTATCTTAGCTCCTTTATCGTGTATATTTTGCGAAGCAGGTATATACATTATCTACCAATCGACGAATCCAGTCTAGTAGAATCTAAGTAGATTTGATGGGGGACAAAACTGACGATAGACTCCACAACCATCAGACTGATAAAGCCCCAGTACGAAAATCTCACTCCTTTGAAACCTACTTAACGTCATTTGTCACGACTGACTGGTTTCAGTTGAATATGTGGAGAATCCCCTTGAGTTCTATTTCGAGGGAACCTTATCGTGTTACACGGTTGTTAATCAAGAGGTCCCCGTCCTCACCAATGATGAGTGGCTACATAATGGTATCTAAACCGTCAGGCCGTCTGTCTGTCTGCCGTTTAGCCTAAAGTGTCCTAAGTACGCTTCCCTTGCTAGGAGACGAGGCGAGAGGTTTTAAAAAAGAAAAGTAAAACGGTCCGGAAAAAAGGCAGCTGGTGCTCCGTTAATATTTAGGAGCGATTTAAAATGTTTGACAGCCTCTGAGACTGAGCGCTATCTTCACCTCGTTACTTTCCACAACACTCACAGACTACGATTTTTCATCAATCTTATTTCAATGGAGATGTAAGTATTCCAGAATTATCGAAGAAACCGGAGCTAATAAAACGAGATCAACAAACAATTAACGTACTCAGGAAGGCTAAAGTATGGAAATTTTCTCCAAACGACATCCTCCTGACGCTATAGAAATGGTTTAGAAAATCCTAAGTTCTGAAGTTGTGCCTAACTGTCAACCAAATGGAAGGATATGGAGGCCAGCAATTTCGGTACATTCTCATTTTCTCAGAGGTAAAATATGAATTGGGGCCTTTGACACAATTGCCTAATAAATGTTGGAGAGTTGTAGACTAGAACATCCTGCTCCATCCAAACAGAGCGTTTAGGGTATTAATATAGTATTAGGTTCCATATTATAGAACTTATATGAAAACCACCTGCTGCATTACTGTAATGTTAAAAGTAGGTACTGAAATGGTACAATTAATCGTGATCCCGCTCGAGTTTCGCTGCAAGCGGGAGAATATTTGGTTTAACACAGAGACACTCCCACACGAGGAAGCTCACCGAAATTATCTTCATTGAACTAAATTATGCACCAGGTGCCCTAGGGGTAATATTAGAGCTTTAAGCCCCCAGTGCCGCCATGACTCATATTTTCTTCTCTGGGATTAGGGGGGAGACTACTCTAGACGTTCCCATAATAACTTCATCCTGTGGTTGTTTTTTCCACCATTTCCCACTCTAGTCGATACAACCAGTAGGTAGGTATAATTGTGAGAGCGCTTCATCAGTGGCAAGAACTGTGACAATAATAATTTATTTATGCTTCTTCAAAATCACTGTATTAAATGGGTACCTCCTAGTATTTTAATCCCAAAATATATAAGAATACTAAAATATGCAGTATGTATGTCAACCGTAGATATGACGTTCTCAAGGATACAGGAAATTCATCATGTAAGGGGGGAAGAACAGTCAGTTTATTGACAGTTTGTGGAATACAGCAACATATTAAGTGGAACAGTTTTGAGCTTCAGGTTTTATTCTGAATAAATTCCAAAATGGCTAATGGAGCTTCATGTTTCATTCTGAATACCAACATTTTTCGATTCATGGTAGTTCTTGTACATGTAGCCCCGGGTTATCGTAAGCTCCTGGGTCTTGAAACTTTTCCATCTTTCTATTTACTCGCACGTTGGTCAATGAAAAAGGTTGAGGAGAGCAAGATACAGCAGAATGCGAAGCGAGCAGAAAACCTGGAAAATCCGTCAGCACTTGTACGTGTGGGTGTATCGGTGTGCATGTGTGAGCTAGTGGTTGCGTGAGTATGTACTTGTTCGTACTTGCCCGCGGGTGGGCCCAGCGCGGTTCTCCTGTTTCCACCGGAATGTGTTTTACCGTTTGCTCGTGTATCTCTTTTTATTTTATCTCCGGCTCTTCCGCCACTTCTCTATCTCGCATGGGCTTTTTATGTCCCTCTTTTTTTTTATTCTAAGCCGCCCGCGGCGTAAAATAGTATAATTCCCTCCTCACCTGACATGATTCTGTATTTCCTGTATCCTTAGGAACATGGAGGGCTGGATAAAATCCAGGAAATTTCTAGGTCCACCGTAACTACCTCATCTAACACGAATAATACCAAGCAATGGGATTTTCTATCAACTACGTAACAGAACAGCTCGATTCCAAAACCTAATAAATCACTAAAACTGATTTTACGTCAGATCAATTTTCGTGCCGTATACGTTTGCACCCAATATTTCCAGGTGAGTCTGGACGTGGCCCGAGCTAGTCTACCAAAAGGTATAATAAATAACATTCAAATAGTGACTTAGTTTTGGGATTGAGCTCTTCAATCAGGTACCTATAGGTATAACTTTCTATACCAGCAATAATTTTGTAACGGAACAAAGTGTCAAATGATGCTATCGTATTCTAAGGAACAAGAACGTGATGATGATTTAAACATTTGCCTAGGTGTTGACATTTTTGGACTCATCGAATCGGTATTGCAAAGAATTGGTATTGGTATTGAATTGAATGGTATTGAATTGGTATGCGAATTGGTATCGTATTGGTATTGCATAATTATCTGCACATGTGATATTTATTCTGTACGATGTATGATGACAATAAACTCATTCATTCATTCATTCGAAATAGCTTCATTCAGGCCGAAAATTGGCCAAGCATTGTGGGACAAACCTTTGGGTTCCGAACCACAATCGTTGGGATCCAATAAGATAAACTTTCAAACGGGACAAATATCGGTGAATCTCATAATGTCTTCACCGATTCCAGAGACCCCAATAACTTGCCTCATAGCAAAGATTCGGGTCTTTGTATGGGATCCTTCGTTTCTCCCTGTACAAACAGATGGTATCGGAAGTCCCTTACTATGTTTTCCAGATATTTGCTCAGAGGGAAGTTTATTTACTTACATGTCCGTGATCAGAATCCTGCATAAATATATATCCTTCGATAAACATCACTAAGAAACCGTTTATCATACCCACAACACAAGTACTAAGTACAACACGTACAAAAGGAAAGGCAGAAGGAAATGAGATCGTTCGGAATGGTGAAAATATTTAGATGCTTTCGACAAACGGCAGTGAGCGAAATCGAGTGTTAGAATTTAGGTACAAGTTTATAATTACTCCGGCGCAAATTCCCCACCCTTTTCTGGAATAGGCAGCATAAAATGCAATCAAAGTTATAGAAATCAGAGGCGAAGCTTCATTCAACTTTACTTACTCATAAGAACTCTTTATCTACTGGGCACGAGGTGTATTTATTCAAAACCCCCTGAACCATACTATATGAAAGGGCGTTAATGATGTCTTACGCATAATTAGGTACCTACCTAACTATCTACAAACCTAAAAAAATGTTAGGTAGTTAATAAAAAATCTGAGACTTCTGCTGTAGAAGAAACTGAGCCAAGAGACATTAAAAATCCTCTTTTTCGTTTGAAGTTCGCAACAATTTGGATTTTCCGGCAAACTTTACCATGTTTTTTCTAGTACAATTAATTGGTTTCCAAGATCAGCTGAGTAAAAATTTAAGGTCCAAAATCAGTTGAATTAAAAATTGAGCTCCCAGATATATGGTGGTTTAAACATACATCTCACATATCAGCTGAGTAATAAATTGAGAGTAAAATATCAGGTACCTACTAGTTTTTTGTGACGAAATAAAAACAGTGATCTACACTAAAGCGATAGGGAAAATAATAAACCGTTAGGTTCTTATGTAACAATCTATATCGTTTTTCTTCAGGAATTCTCCTCAAAAATGTTGGTAGTTTCTGAAGAAAATCGTTTTAAGTAGGTGTCTGAACTTGTAGGCAAGCACGTATTAAGTATAGGTGAGCTGCTGAAAATTCAATTTAAAGGAGTCTATCAAAGAATATAATATGTAAGATACATTCTGATCACATTTTTAAAGGTCAATAATTGGTTGAAACTGACACGAAAAAACAAGAAAAAACTTGAGATTTACAACATACACCCCACACCACACCACTTGTTGTTTTACTTGACATTTTGAACGTTGTCATGCCGCAAGTGTGTAACGTTACATTCCTTTGGAGACCATGTCGGTGTTTTTGTCTGTTGTGGAGCCTCCTCACTACACCTACCCGACCGCTGCTTCCACCCGGACCGGAGAGACCTTTAGTAATCAATTAATCGGATTGAACCCGAACGTACCCAAAGAGTCGACTCGGCTGCCAATTAGGGCGCATTTAGTTTGCCTGGTATTTCGATATCATCGCGGGAAGGTTAATTAAGCCAGAAGATCAACCCTTGACGCAAATGAATCACGCCGCGCTTTTCTCCCGACCGTCCCTTTCAATTTAAATACCTTATCTTTACACGGACACCCCCCTCAAAGCGTCCTAAACCTCCTCTTCCGCCCGCTGTCTTGGGTTGACAGGAATTTATACGGACCGTCTCCTCGTCCTTTCATCCATTCCTGAGCCGGTTATTTATTGTATTTCTAATTACTCTGATCGGAGACTAAGAGGGCTCATCAAACAAATCGGGCGGGGAAAAAAGGTTCAGCCGAGCAGCATGACTTGATTGATTTCAAAGAACGAAAATAAATAAGTATGTTTGGCATTTTTTTCGGCCATTTTATACGATATTTTCAGACTGAAAAACGATATGATTCCCGCAACAGAACCCGCTAACTAATGTGGAAAATATTCACCTCAAACTCAACTCTTCTGTTCCATCTAGTTTGCGGTCGAGTTTACTTACTGAAAAGAATTGGAATCCTGTTCCAACTGGCAGGTCATGTTGCGGGGTTCATTATTATCATCAACTCTAAGGACGAGGTGGGCTAACTTGAATACAGCGCTTATAAAAAATGTGATAAGAAAGTTAAACACAACTTTGAGCCTGAGAAACACCTTCAGAAAATGACCTTTTATTCTGAACATTATTCTGAAACAATATGTGAACATCAAACCGAATATTAATTGAACTTAACTATTTAAATGGAACAAAACTAATTTCTCGAACAATATTCAACCGATTCTGTGGTAGTTTGGTCTTTATTACAGGATTATTACAGCAGGCATTCGGTGTAAACCGCTGATCGCGATGCATTGGTGCTAAGCCTTTCAATCGGGCGTGTTCTGTTTCTAGTTCTTTTAACACAATTTGTTCGCCCGTGAGCAGGTGGTGAGAATAATAACTTTGCAAAATGTTTGCAACGATTGCGAACAATGCTCGTTTGGTGTTAATCCAACTCTACAAAAATTTGACCAAGGAATAATAGGAATGTTAAAATAGTTTAACAGTATCTTGTTTTTGGGAGGTTGCACTAAAAAATGGTTGTTTATGGGGAATATCAAAGACCCAAAATCGAATTC
Organism: Lygus lineolaris; assembly: GCA_030264115.1. Taxonomy (NCBI): domain Eukaryota; kingdom Metazoa; phylum Arthropoda; class Insecta; order Hemiptera; family Miridae; genus Lygus; species Lygus lineolaris. The sequence continues at coordinate 13,216,883 of JAEMON010000009.1, read as the reverse complement.
TGAAGTTTGAATATTGACTTGCGCATGTAAAAATTATGTATATTCGTCCTTTCAGACAATAATTTATCTGGCCTGGATCAAGAGTTATAAAGTTTTTTCTAGGATTTTGGGAAAAGTAAGGTATAAAAACTATAGGTATAGGAACGTGACCGTGCTATAATATTCGGAATAGCCTAATTTAATTACCCAGACATGATAAGGCCAAATTCCCTGAAAATAGGTTGATATGTACGAGAAATAATAGTAAAGGGCCCTTACAAAATTCGCTCATTGAGTAAAAAAAATAATGTTTAAAATAATGTATTTCTGGTGATAGCAGTGAGCCTGGTGCTGATAATTTTGATTTACATACACCTACCTAATTGTAAGAGTATAACTCACAGGAACCATCGTTCTTATTGGTGATGGGCTCTTCATATCTGGTCTCAACTCACCTGTAACAAAAACAAAGTACACATTAGGATGTGAAAATTATGTGGCTCAATTCCATGATCATTTACATTTTTAGGGT
>JAEMON010000009.1:13176622-13190164 GCA_030264115.1 Lygus lineolaris | reverse complement strand
CTCACCAACTCATGCTGCATGAATGGAACTTTTTTAGTCTGGTGAAAGGCACTGGTAAAGTCACTTAGTACATTTTCCCTGTCAAGAATTTCTTGGAAATGACTACGGGGATCCACAGCTTTTCCGGAAAAACTATAACTCTTAGCTCTAAACTGACTGCAGCATTCAAATAAGAGCACGGAAAAATAGACCGGAAAAAATTACTCAACTCAAAAGTGCAAAATATTGACTTAGTAACTAACCTTTCGCATTTAAGCAGATGTCTTTTTGGTGATTTTACAAAGGTATAGGAAAATCAGTGTGATAATGAACATGTTGGAGTCCTCCGGGAAAGGCTCTAAGTACATGCAGATGGATGGTTTTACGTGAGAGAAATAATAAGGTCCTGCATTTTTTTTCCTCCAATATTATCGCCATGCATCAATGAATTTCTACATAAACTTAGACTGCAAAACATAGGATCGGATGAGTTACAGGTCTGAAACGATGGTGGATTGATGCGTTGAGTATCTCGGGACTGGAGGTGGAGGTTGAAGAGGTAGAAGTAAGATGGGCGATCGGTTTTTGAGAAGGGGAGATGGGAGGAGTAATTTTGATTATTACACATCGTTAAGACGGGAAGAGGTTTGGGCGGCTCCGAAGAGTGTAATAATAATGCGTGGCCCGCAAGAAGTGATGGCTAAATCAGAAAAGATCGAGAAAGAGAGAGCGCTTCATGGAAGAGGTGGGAAACTAAGAGATGAGAAAAGAAGAGGGGAAGATGAAGTGCAGGAAGGCAAGGAGAGGAAGAGGAGGAGAGCTCACGAGTCCAGAACCTGAAATTACAGGGTTCGGTCCTGGTCGAGAGAGATAGAGTGAGGTTATCTGAGCCATCAGAAGAGGATGGGAAGTAATATCCAGAGGGGCCTGCCAGCCAGGTATAATGTCTCAATTCCAGCTTTACCCACGGGCGAACCCATTCCCCCCCGCCTCATCATACACCAAATGGTTTCACTAATTCATTTGTATTTGACTCAAAGTCAAAATTCGCCTTGCTGTTCATGGGAAGCCTTGCGTTGTAACTCTGGAAAAAGAACCAATGGCCCGAGGCTATCTCGAGATGAAGATGTTGGGACTGAAAGATACAAAAACGATTACTTTGGAGAGGTTAAGAATAGAAATCGCAGAGCAAAAACGGATGTGATGGAGTCCGCCATCGCAGAAGTGAATCGCAAAGAATATTTTGAACTTTCCCAGGATGAACGGTCCTTTTTCAAGATGTCGAAGGGTAAGAAGATGTTACAAAACTATCAAATTGATGGAAGTACCTACAACAGGTAATTCAGACGTGGAAAATGAGTGAGAGAAGATGCTATCAAACGTTCAACGTAGGGTAAGCCTAACGAGGAAGAAGTGAAATGATGTAGGTGGTACAAGATCTATATAAAGGATCATGTAGAAGATCCTTTTCCAGATAGGTAGACTCATTTGTTACTGGAGAATCCGTCGTAACCAGCTAGTTGAGTAGGTACAGGTGGAAGCGCTTTCGATGTACGGACATCGTCATCAGGCCGTCGAGAGAGTACTTTCTCTATGTCTGATGATGATGTCCTAACATCGACCTACTCGACTTGCTAGATACGACGGATTCTTCAGTAAGGTACGTCAACAATCAGATTCTTTTATTGCTTATATATATAAAAACAAATATCATTGTGTTGGTATTGTAGGTATTATTTATGAAGAATGATTACCTACTCATGAGCGCGCAGGAGCTTTCTTACGTTGAACTGCAGATTTCGATACAGTGGCTATATATATATACGAATGTTCCACTAGGTTGGGTTCTCAAGAGTTCAAAATACGTGAGTTAGCTCCAGCTCCTTTCCGGTATTATGACTTCGGTCGCAGGAGTCTTGTAGTGGTACCCACTTGAATTCCTCCCAGCGACCCAGGAGACACCACGTGGAGGTAAGCTGCTTCGGATTAAATTTGTGCTCGCCAACGGTTTTGGAGGACGCATACAAGTTTCTCCAACAGCCTTTCTTGAAGATGATAACGTTTTTTGGCTGTCCAGAACTCCTTCGTCACTTTGTCCGGGATCAAGCTCATTAAAATAGTTAAAAAACAGTGAAGTAGTAGTAAAGTGGCTTTAAAAAGGTTCGTTTTCAAAACTGTCTTACCTACTGAGTGACTAAACGTACAAACATGATTTCTCATTACGAACAGCTTCAAATGATAGAGGAGGGCTGTAGAATTACCGTTTACTTGCTGAACCAATTCGAGTAACTCGCAATCCACCCAGGGATCCGGAAGGCTAAACAAACCTGTGGAACTCAACTCGTATTTGTCCGTTTCAAAAAATCAACCCTCAAATAGTTCGGGTAAATTGTTTTGGAAACTTCAAGTTGTGGAAAGAACGGAATTGTTTGAATGATTTTGGCTTGTCGTTTAGTAGGTAGTGATTTCACTATGGTAACATATTGTGTGAGAAGGACGTAGTGTTCTTCATCTGAGCTGATTTGACAAATTAATGCTCATAAGGAGCTGTTCACATTGTCTCCATGTAGTAGAGAATCTATTAAGTATGTTCCGTCGAGTTTCTTCCTTTAAATTCAGTCTCGTTAGAAATGCTCATTTAGTTCATGACATATTTTAATTTTTGTTATTTTTAACTTAAAAGAAGGAAAGGGGACGTTGAGCGTTATATCTTCCGATGATGAAGGCAGAGAAGTTGAAAAAAAAAAAAAAACAGTCATCCAATCTGAAAGGGATATTTTTTCTTCATTCTTTTCAACTTGTACTTTACACAAGAAGTCGTAGTCGGCAGCATGTTCTTTACCTTGACTATCCTGTTTTAAACGTCCTTTTAATTATTTTCAATTGAGCTTGACAAGACTCGAAAAAAAGGCGGTAGACGATCTAGCCTCGAGTTTTTCTACGTTTTCTGAATAGCCTTTTTGAGAAATGGTCTGAACTGAAGGAAGATCGATGTTGGGCGCTCCTCCCCCACATGTGTTTATCTTGTGGTGCATCCTGACGAGCGAAGTGGCTTCATTCCTTCCTACCACGACCGTTTGTTCCTTGTTGTATGTATTTATAAAGTAAGATTCCTCCTTCTTCATCAACTCTCTGTTCGTCTGCCACGTCTCTTTTCATCTCTCTTTCTCATTCCATCCTTCCGTTTGCTTTAACATGAAGCGCACCAGCTGTCTTCATCGGCGAGTATCATCGGGGGCTACGTCTGTTTGTTCAACGAGAAAACGTATTTAGTAGTTCCAGAAATAGTTACACTCATGTTATGAACTCAATGTATCCTGTGAATATGTTTAAGGTCAAAAAGTTATTGACATAAAGCGATGCCTTCTCAGGTTTGAAGAGCAGTGTGGTTTGAAGTTGCTAAACTGAGGAGTTCAAGTAATCTATTTGTGTTTATTAATGAAATCGTGAATCTGGACAATGGACAAATTATTGTGTAATTATGTGTTTCTTTTCCGTTTAGGTAGATGCTGTTTGGAGAAGATTTTCACTGTCTATCTGTTGAATGTTCCCTTTTTACGACCGCAGGGTTCTATCGGTAGGCAATTGTTGTGAGTCATGGAATATATTTGGATATGTCCAACTTGAATTCACCGCCAATTAGGGCATTTTCAAATATAAGCCAGAGGGGGAGATTCGGGGTACTAGGTGATGGGTTATACTAGGTATTTTGGCTTCTACGAACACATGATCTGAACTTTATGAAACAGGGGACTTAGGTTTCAATTTACATAAGTAGATGTTTACACCAACCTTATAACTCATCATTTCGGGTTATCTATACAACAACACTTCTGTAATTAATTGCCCTATAATGACGGAAAACTCAGGATTCAACATTTGATGACTATTGTACAATTGTCTCATCAATCCGTTGGGCACATGGAATATACCGCTGCTCAAACGGCTGAATCATACAAAATGATCGGAGGGCTCGTTTATAACCGCTGCTACAAGTGGAGAGGCCAATGGTTGCAGTAAATCAAGAAATTCCTCCACCACATGCAAAACGAGGGGACATGTCGGGGAATATCGCAAGTATTATTTATGCATTATGCATATTACCCTTGTGAGCTACACGTTGTTTCTGCCTCCCTCCACCATTTCTTAATACTGATTTACGTTTCTCCGTCGTGTTGGAGGGATTCCGAATGTCTCTTTCAGTTAGACCTTGTAAAGTGGAGTGGGTTAGAAGAGAATGAGGTGCCTACCAGTCTTGGCTGAGCCTCTGGAAAACATCAGCGTAGGAGCAGGGTTGGCATACAAAACAGCGCAGCTGATATTCTTCCACATAATTCCTGGATTATATTTGTTTCATTACTAGTCGAGTACTGAAACACCAGGAAGACGAAAAGTTCGTTTTAGAAACTAACACTGAAAGACAATAGGTTCCTCCTTATTTTCCATCTTGTTTCACGATCGATATCATGTTCTTCGAAACATGACCAATTAATAAAGACTAAGTAGCAGAATTTAAGTATTGGAAAACGTCTGTATCAATTGAACCACCTTTATTCAGAGTCCTATAAAGAGTAGAAATCAAAATTGTAAGTTTGCAACATCAAAGGAAGTGTGTGGGAAGTTTCGGGGAGAAAAAAAACCTCGAAAAGGTTTGTCGCCTGATGAACACAAAATAAATGTTTTCAGCCAAAAATGAACTTTCTAGCAAAACCTAAGATTATTGGAAGCTCTCGGATGACTACCTACCATTTAAAATTTGACCATGTGGGCAATTAATAACAATAGAACAAATTAATGACAATAGAACAAAGTTGGACCAATCATCAACCTCGGATTCACCAACTAAACTACCACCTTTTATTGTTTCCAACTTTTTGCAAAATCCACTTTAGGCCTAAATGACATTGGAACGACCTATTAAAATTTAAAAACCCTCGAAAAGAAGTTGTGGAACATCTTAAATCCGCCTTATAATTTGCAAGTTTGTGTTTGTATGTTTTTTTGTGACGTTCTTTGGGCCGAACGGCTGAATGGGTTGAATTTATTGTGAATGAGTAACGGATTTATTTGGTTGCTCGGGCCCGTTGTGTTCAATAATTTTGGTAGTTAGTAATACAATTTGAAGAATTCGTTACAGATGGTTAATTTTTGATTAATAATTTTTTACTGGATCTAACTTGTGGAAGGGAGAGGACGAACAGAACTCTCTTTCTCTCCACCACTGATTCTTTTGTTCGGAGACCGGGGTCCGTTTATAGAACACGGGCGGCTTCTAATTCTTTCAAACCCTCTTGAGAGATTAACTCATAAAACACGCCAGATCAAGGGATCACGTTCAGAGGTACCTCGAAGCCGTGAGGTTTCAGTTAAGTAGCCTCTGAGTTCAGTGGATAGTTAGCGAAGAAAACAGACTCCCTGATTGACGACTTCCTCCTTCCTCACTCACAACTAAAGCCCGGGACTCCTGATTGAGAGCCAATCTCTAACGGTCGCCCGGAATCTCAACTAAGGAACAAATTCAATTTGGATTTAACAACTTGGAGGAACCTTCCAGCCTGTATTAGCTACTTCCTAATTCTAGATTCTGGAGGGATAAGTGGGTAGATAATGTATTTTCTTCATTATGAGAAATTACCCATAGTTTGTCATGCAGTAAATGAACGAATTTTTAAGGAACTAATTCCCTTTATAGAGAAATTGTGACCGATTACTATCAGGACTATTATTATACGAAAATTTGAGTTCATTTCGAATATACCAAATATTCCTAGACTGTCTATAGCTAAAGGTACTATATAAGACATGAAGGTTTCCCCCTGAAACGAAATAATAATAAAAATATTGTTTATTATTATTTATTAACTAGGTACATAGCGACATGTCTATTCGGGCACTCCACATTCATTTTTACAATGAGAGGAGTGGGTTGAACGTGAAAACCATTTGAAAACGGTGATATCAATTCAGTTTGATCAAAGCGCATCTCCAGTCAAAAGACATATATTATGTAATTATTACACAGGTATGTAGGAGGGACAATTCAAATCTAAATCATCAACAGATTGCTATGTTAAACTCAGTTCCGATTTCAACAACGAAATTAGATCGATTAAACCACGGTCATACAAGAGCAGATTGTAGACATAATGTGAGTGTACCCGGATAGTTGACGTTATTATGCCATCCTTTTTGTTGTATTTTAGTGTAATAAAACTGAAATAGGTGGTAAATTATGGATTAATTCTTACACGACGCATACGAATTTCAAAACTATGGAAAATAACGAAAGATAGACGATTTTTCAAGCAAATTATATCCTTCAACATTTGAAATGTTGACATAGGAGGATCAACCAATGAGAACTTACCTTGCGTTCTGATATTGTTTACATTTTGTCAACATTTTTAAAGTGAGATTTAAACTGTGCATTTCAGGTGTCAACTTCAGGATTCGTCTTAGGGTACTCTAAATTGTATTTTAATTGAGAAAATTGTATGTCCATTTCATCACCTTTTTCAAATTTCAATAAATTAAAAAAATTGAACCTTCAAAAATTATCTTTGAATGTTCGTCGAAAGCCGAAGCTTTTGCGGTGGAGGTCAATAGTTATTGCTGTGATTCGTCAACGTACTCTCGTGCGCAACGTTTCTTAGCTGTAGTCACATATTATGCAGTACATAGTTATTGCCTCAACCAACTCTTAATTAGTATAATAATAGCAGGTGCAAAGGTGCACACACTCGAAGGCCTTTCATTTCCCGCTGCCAATAGGCTTTTTGTCCCATCCGCATTTCACAGTTGCTAACGTAGTTGCCTTCTTTTATTATATTTCTCGTTGAGGAGCGGATCGTTTCGCTCGCTTCGCTCGTTACCTTCCTAATAGCACGGAGTTTCTTCTTCTTTTTATTCTGGCAGTTGAAGTCGGGCCGTTTCTTTGAGTCTCCGAGCATTCTTCCCATGTCTTGACCCCTCACAATTGCTTCTCCGTCTCGTTGAAAATACGTCCCTCCCATTGGCGTATCACTGACTGTCGGTGCCTTCTGTCCTCGGGGGTAAATGAGCCTTGCGGATTCCAATGTTGCGGTTTTCTGACATACTCGTACTTCCACCGCAAGGTTTTTAACACTCCACTAGATGGTTGGATAGTTTGCTCAGCTATTCTGCCGTGCTCAAGAAGTATGACGAATCCTGCACAGCCCACTTCCGGAAAAACACGCCTCCTGGTTTCTCACAGAAATGATATAAATTAAAGAAGTAGGAAAATATTGCAAATATATTTTTATGTTGTGTGATGTGAGTATATGGATGGACCATTTTCGGTTTTGGAATAATGTTGCGGAGTCTATTACTGCTTTTTATTAATTTGTCATTCAGGCTCATGTTTCCACGGCCGCTTTCTACAGCCAATTTAGTCAATATTGGTTAATTTAGTAGGTACAACGAGTTTATGAAGAATTTGGGGTGTCTCCATCTACTGAAAGTGAGGCTATTATATCCTACAATAACCAATGGGGCGAGCCCTAATTAACTGAATATAATGACGAAAGCGGTGTTGAATGTGGGAACCTGAATCGACATCCGTACCTGGATGACAAATAAAAATCTAAAACAGACTCCGCAACATTATTTACATTTTTCTCAATTTTGGAACCTCTGGATGTAAACTCATTACTTTATACCCCTGAAATATGTATGTAGATCTCCAAAAGATTAGGTACCTATACGGTATTTGCAACCATCTGAATCACATTCAGAAACTGATGATTTCCAAATCATTCACCGCATAACTTTCAATTAGCGTTGATGTTGGTGTTTCAACGGCTAATTTTTAAGATATGAAGATAATTTATCAATGTTACTTACAGAATGGTTTAGAAATGATCCCAAACAAAGGTCAAGCAATAATATGAATATTCTTTATCACCTCCTCGTTGCGGGAGTTATTTTCCTATTTGCAATCACTATGAAAAATCTTGGTTTACGTCTCTCGTTCCGCAAACAAATTGTAAAAGAGTGATAAAGGGCCCAAAATCCGATGGTGGGTTGCGCCAGGTCTTGTATAAGGTAGTTTCAAGTCCTGCGGGGTCACATTTCAGCTTACATTAACAATATTTTGTGTTGCAGTCTGCTCAAATTTTATGAATTGGACACAATTTTACAAAATACTGTCATGGAATCACGTTGTTGCTGTTTTTAATATGCGAATTACACAACTTCGTAGACAATAATAATTATTTTTTCTAGGTAGTATCAATTTTGCTGATAACCAGCACGAGGTTATCCTCAAAGGGGAAAGTAAGCATTTTGTACTATCATGTTATGTGTAAATGGTTTCTTTTTTCTCTCAATAAAATTTTTTAAAAAAAAATTTTTTACTGTTACCTAATTCTTGTTTTAGTAGAAGTACAATGGCCATAAAAGCACAATGATGACTGGACATGTGTGGGAGGGGGGGGGCTACGGAAGTAATTATGTAAAGAAGGTATACAGGAATTTAGAGATAGAATATTTCTTCTAGGGACAAGGATGCGGGCAGTGTCCCCATGACACTCGTGGAGTATCTCTTAGTATTTGGCGGGATTTTACAAGATGGGTAGATAGATACTACCGTGACCTGTGTAGAATGGTTATCTATACAGGAAAATAATGGACCGTTGTGTACTCATTTTCAGGTTTTTATTTTTCTTTTGTTTTCCCTACAACGCAATTTTAATAATATTTTAGAAGATAAGAGAAGCAAAGTGTCTCTGTAAACAAACAACCTTCTATTCTGATAATGAAAAGTTATGTTCAGTGAAGAGAAGAGGCAATGGTTTGAAGACAAGTAATCAGAAGATCAACACATTTTCTGGCAAGTCGCCTAATTAGGCGAACCGCTCTGATCTCCGCAGGAACGTGGACTGTCGGCTTACGACGGCGGAGGAATTTAAATGCCTTCCAAAACAACGTGAACGAAATTTAAAGAAAAAGGAAGCTCCTCACGATACCGAAATAACTCGAGATAAAAGTATAACCACATATGTATAATCTGAAGAAAATCAAGAATTTACAGAATCCGCAGTTTATGTTGCTGGTAACTTTGATTCTGATCTTAGTTCCACCTGTTGTAGTCTCATTCTTTATGAAGTTACAGTTTCCTCCTCCAACATTGTAGCAGCGTTACCTACTCCCAGCAGGACCACAGAATTCGTTATAAACTCGTCACTCCAATATTCAATTTCCGGCGGAATTCATACGAAACGCCTTTCAATCCTGAACATTCACATAATTTTTGACGCATTTTTAATGCTAAGATTAAATCAAAACCTCTTAGGTATATGATTCCAAATAACTCCATAACAGCTATATGGTATAACCTGAAACAACATCTAGTTTGGAGTTATCAGTGGGTTACAATGCTAGGCCATCGTTAAATGAACAATAGTAAGAACCATAGTCTTTTGGTAAAAATGTCAGAAGTTTTGAATGTATTGACTTTTAGTTGTGGGGCCGACCAACTGCAACGAAATTCATATGTGACCATCTGAGACCTAACTCCGAACTGTAGCATCAAAATTTGGGCAATTTTAGAAGAATTGGTCGTTAGTTATGGGGGCTAGGAACCCCTAGCTAGGAACGTCCTAGGAGGATTCGGGGACCGAATACCAAACTATCATGCAAATTTGAGAGATTTTTGATGTGTGAGTCGGGAGGGGTTCGATGAACTGTTATCATGATTTCAACCCCAAACACATACAAACAAACTCGACAAAGTCAGATAAAAAAAAGGATCCGTGTAGGGCAGCTATAATACATGAGGTGTCTTTCTCGGAATACAGAGCGTCAAAACCACGAATTTATTAACTCGGGAATATATTTTGCTGGTAATTTAGATTGTTATTTCAGTCCCGCCTATTGCAATGTTATTCTTTATGACGTTGCAGTTGTCTCCTTTCAACATCAGAGTCATGTATCTCCCAGTAGTTACGGTATCTTTCTTTTCCAATTCACGTTTACTGCTTTCGTTGTTTTTCACGATTCATCCAACCACAAAACTCATCACTTTCTTCAGGACTTGACTCATCCTTTTTTCTATCCCTCTTCATACTCTTCTTCTTCTCCATCTTTCATCTTTTTCGTTTTAACGCCGTTTCTCCCGTTTCGAACCACCGAAAAAACGACGATTAGTCGGGATCCGTCGCGTGATATTTTCTCCAGTTGTTTCTCTCTTGGGCTCATAACTACTTTTTAATGTGAGGACTGCTCATGGCCAGGAGTCTCCTCTTTTTATTCCCAACTCGTTTCATCCCATCTGTAGAAGGAGTAACCTCCATAGCCATCGTCCGAAGTTGGTTATTTTCACACAGCACGCCTCTACATTCCAACTAATCATAAGGAACATACATAATTCGTTAGACCGTGAGAAATCGATGTTCGAAATTTTTAAGTTTGCGCATACAGAGTGGCTTATATTGAGCCAATTGCAATAAAATTCATACGGGACCACCCAGGGTATAACTTGCACAATTGCAGAAAAGTTCATCGAAATTGCATGAAAATCGTGGAAGTTATATGAGTAGGGCAAAGATTTTGCGTTTGCGCATCGGCAGTCGCCACCACTGATCCGATCCTATTGAAATTCATAGGGGATCATAAAATATGATGTTCGATCCTTCACACTATCCTCTAACTTTGAGCAAAATCGAACCACTACATCCCAAGAAATTAACGTTTGGAGGATTTTATGTTTGTGCCTGTGCATAAACTGAAATTGATCATCAAGCGATGAAATTCATAGGCGCTAACTCGCGTAATCCCTGAAAATTTTACTCAAATTGGAAGAACATTGTGGAAGTACCTAGTGCGTTTTGCAGGGATTTATACATAACAGACATAGACAGAGACGAAAAGAAAATTGTTCAGGGAGGTATATATATAAAATGTAAAATGCGAAAATTTTTATTATAGAGGAAACATTTTTCAACTCACAAAGGCGAACATAATGGTCTACCACTACCTTGGTAGACTCTGAAGCAATAGGTAATTTCTACGAAGAAAAATCAAGTCGGGATTGCCTAACTTACGTGTTTTAAAATGTAAAACACCAGAAAAACCCGTTTTGAAACAAGCATGAAAACATGTTTCACACAATTCATTGGAGTTAGAGAGTTCATATCTAATTATGTAATACTTTTTAGGTTCTGGTAGGTTCCAGGGAATCTGTGTAGTGATAAAGTGCAAAAAAGGGTATAAGACGAAACTTTAAAAGTCGATAACTCACTCATTTTACGACCAATTTTGACGCAGAATTTGATAATATAAAACTTCCCTTAATTAGGGAACTCTATTGAATCAACCTTGACCTTTAATCTGGCAATGAACCATATTTTCCGTCTTTCAAAATTTCGAAACTCGACATTTACCGCATTTTGGTTTATAATTTTCAATAATGGACCTGTGGAATCAAACACGAAAAAAAAAAGCTTAAACCCCCACAAAAGTTAACGTTTTACGTTTAAAGATACGTCGAATCCAAAAATCGAATGATAAAATCCGTCCGCGGCAATTTGCTCAGTTACCAAGGACGAAAATTGATGAAATGTTGCATATAGGCCCAATTTAGGGTCCATTTGTGCTCGGAATATTAGCGCTATCATCACTATTCTCAAAGGGGTAGAAACTAGGGAATGAAATTTTCAAAACGCCCTAGCTAGAAAACTCCAAATAGGAAGGTATTACCTATCGTTCGACGCTAAAAATTGAGATTTATTTTGAATCGATGGTAAAAACATTTTCATAAATTTCAAATAAATCACAATTTTTATAGTCAAACACATTTTTTAGTGCTCACGCAAAATTCAATTATCTACAATTCTTCAATTGAATAAAATCCTTTTCATGGGCGGTATTGCTGTATGTATTGGTCTACATTGAAAAATGTTCGAAAAAACGTTTTCCCAGTGTTTTGCACGAAAAACTCGTAAATTATGCATGCATACAATAAATTATGCTCATATACGATCATGGGGTGTATTCGGACTCAATGCAAAATTTCCTGAAAATAGCCAATAAAAAACAAAGTGAGCGCCAGATGTCCTATCTGGACCACTGTGAATCGGTTGGAAATGTTGCATACAAATCGGTCTCCTAGTTCCCAGTCAATGCTTAGCAACTTTGCGGTATTGCCATGCAGTTTCAGGAATGTTATCCGAGATTATACAAACTGGAATAGCCACTCCGGCAACAAAACACTATGGTTCTAGTGGATACCCATCGAAGGAAACTTTGACATTTCCATGAAGTAGGAGCCTCAAATTCACCTCAACGTCCCAAGGGGGCACATGAAATGTGCGTTAACGCTTGAAACCGCTAATACGAGTGATGGAGAATATGCGAACAATACAGGGACAACCTGCGACCTCCGACCCTCGTGAATATTCCAGCGTCGACAAGCGAATGACCGGAGCTTGTCCAGAAGCTAATTAGCCGGGAATTCACCTGCCTCACGAACATGTTGTACGAAGAGGAGCTGGCAATTAGCCTCATGGAATCTACAAGTGTCGTCAAACGAGAACAGCTGGCAATTCAGTGTGTTTAGTCCATAGTCCATTTTTGAAGCGAGATTAAATTGCTTATTAAATTGCTAAACTAATTACTTAATAAACTCCCTCTCATTACGTAATATCATTTCGTTAGGTGAACGTTTGTTGCTTCACATAAATTCCAAAAAATGTTTTAAAAGTACAAAAATGAAGTCGGTTAGGAATCACTGGGGAGTAGGTAACTAACATAAAAGTAGACATCGGCTTGTACCAGAACATGACCCCAATGGTGAGCAATATTAATCGGCTATACAAGCCTGTCCGCCTTCCAAACAGAAAACCACATTTACTAAGACGCTCCTCGAATTAGAAAAAAAGTCGCACCTCCCTCCAAAACAAACCACCGGGACTGATCTCTTAATCATTTCGGCTCCATCAGTCTTGGAACCCCGCCAATAAGGCTCTAGGAAAAAGAAGATTAGTTATATGATTTGGTGTGCTTTGGGAGACCTCCAGATTCGAAATAGGTTGAGAGAAGAAAGTAAAAAAATCTATTTCCTTCGCGAAGGGAGGGAATTGGCGTGTAATATGACGGTCGCTTTTTCAAGCGGGAGATTAGAGGACACTGTGATTTGCAGGCAGCCTGAATGAAACCTTATCAAAAGAAACAAACCAAAAGTTTCACACATTGAACTATAATTAAACCTAAAATTGTTGTAAGTAAATTCATGTAAATAGTAATAAAGTACTTAGGGTATGTGATTTGAGTTGCACGATTTAATAAGCATCTCTTTTACGATCCGTGAGGGAGGGGGCGGGGTAGGAAGTTGAAAAACGAATGCCACAACGGCTGAAAAAAATACCACACTTTCAGTGCCACATTTCGTAAAAATGAATGCTACATTTTGAGCCAATTTGAGTCCTCAAGCCATTAGGCAACTTTGAGCTGATTTCGAATATACTACGCCTGTTTACCAGTTCATTAGTGAATAGAGGTTGTTGGAAAAGTATCTCGACTCAATTAGATAGTAGGCCAGGGAAT
>JAEMON010000009.1:13096961-13110100 GCA_030264115.1 Lygus lineolaris | reverse complement strand
AGATCAAACAAGGCGGCATCTTCAATCATGAACGAAAACCGGAAAATCCATACATAGTACTGAAACTTGTGTCTCCATTCTTCAACAGTTCTGTAGATTCAAAGTTGGGAAGGACGTGTTTGGATTCTTGCCGTCTGCCTCACTCAAAACACCACACTTTGCATCATTACACGATGGAGCCCCATCTATAACTACGACAAATATGAGGCGTAATACCATGTTTTGAAGCTCGTTATTCCAGTCTGATTCACATCTTGTTCCGTTTAATAGCGCGTGAATCGGTCGACCGCACCGGGAAGGATTTAGGCGTCATAATGAAAACCCCAACGTCGGTAATGGGAGACCACCCGGACGCTAACAACAGCATCTGCTCCGTCCGCCCCCTGCACCCGGATTACGGGCAGAAAGCGTTGAGATCAATTAGAAGGACCCGAGGAAAAAGGGGGTTCGGGGAAATTTACTCGGACCGCCATATGCTCCCCATTCGGAAGAGATTAAGGTTCCCAGGGACTACGAGTAAACCGGCGGACAAACCCCCGTGCTCGACCGAACTCTGAAAGACCTGGTTTGCTCGCAGGACATATTTTCCGGGCGACAATGGCTCACGTGCAGACATGTGTCACCCAAGTTACCCTAGTTTACAATACGTTGGACGAAAGACACGAAAAGTTCGTCAAATATGAGTTAACGATCAGACTATCCTCGCATGCACGTCGCGTTAGCGAATTTTGGGAGAAACGCTATCGCAGCGTCTGGAAAAGATTGAAGAGTTTCTAGTTTCTGTACGATAGAGAGCTGGTGACAGTCACAGAATGTCATGTTGACCATCGTAAAAATTTTTGGTGAAAGAATTAACAAAGTAATTATAATTAAAAGGTGTCAATTACATAAGTGCTGCGTAATTATTCGCTTAAAAACTACATGTTTGGATGATTCTAGTAAGTTCTATTGCTTACAAGAGACTCAGGCAGTTCAGACGGTACCGATTAACAAGGGAATTGAGTGGATTACAGTCACATTTACAACGAAAAATCAAAGTACCTACTTGAAAAATGGCGTTCGTCCCACCCTGAGTAAGATTGGTAAAAACGACCGAACATTTACGTACTACCGGAGAAGTAATAATGTGTATTATTTTCAATTGTCAGTTGTACTCCAAATTATAGTAATAACGCTTCAGTTCATTTCGATGGTCGTAACCTAGAACAAAATGTGGTGTTGCATAAATTATGATTATTGATAACGCATTCATTTTCATTCCAGGGAACATTTGGCATTAATGCATGAAGCCAGTTCGATAAATCGATGTGATCCTAGAATATTCGTGACCCAGTTACAGCACGTTTTTATAGTATGGTTTTGGGGTAAATCGGGGGACCAAATGACGAGAGGCCATTTCGTAAGGTCATCATTCC
This sequence comes from Lygus lineolaris, assembly GCA_030264115.1. Lineage (NCBI taxonomy): Eukaryota > Metazoa > Arthropoda > Insecta > Hemiptera > Miridae > Lygus > Lygus lineolaris. The sequence continues at coordinate 13,108,685 of JAEMON010000009.1, read as the reverse complement.
TCCCTTGGATTGTTATTCTGTTTGCTTTGCTGACAAGTCCGGTTCCACTGAAACCGAATTCACCAAAGTATCGCTTCCGTGATGACCAACTCATTCATAATGTAGGTATCAATTCCAGGAACAACGTAAATTCCTCCAATGGTTCCAATAATCAAGACGAATGTAGAATTCTTGGGAAGGAATGGGAAAGTCGTAATACACCTACCATGAGGCTCAAAGCCAGATATTTGCAATTGAATAAAAATTATTGATAGATACTCAAGTACTATACGGCCAATATATAGATAACTCTGATCAAAAAGTGGACTGTTCCCATGAGAAAACAGACAGACATGAAACAAAATTTGTTCAGGAGGCCCTGAAACGCAAAATGCGAGTGGAAATTTTGATTTTGGAGCAAAAAAATTTCTTTCATTTTGAAAGTGAAAACAAACCTTCCGCTGCCGTGCAGACTCGGAAGCAAACCTGGAAAACTAACTGACAGACCGGCAAAAACTATTTCTGTTTGTATTATCCAAATTGATAACTTAACTTTCTTCTTCTTCTTCTTCCATTTTGGTCTCAAAATGTTATCAGATGGTAAAACAAATACGACATCATTGTAGGAATCAAAAACATTCAGTTTCACCATTCTGGTGAAAATTATACCGATTCTTCGATTTGCTGCCTAAAGTTTTGTTTTCAACGTACAAGTTGAATCTCGTGTCTATTCAAAGATCTTGCCGAGCCGAACAAAATAAAAAATTTTTTTTTTGAAAATTATGATGATGACGGTTGTGATACTCGTACATCACTGTATGATTAGCTAGATGAGTAAGAATCGTCGAGAAAAAAAATTATTATCTACCTTTGAATTTCGCATGAACTCACCTGATAAAAAACAAATAACAAAAGAGCATCTGATCATTCGTGAGGGACGTACTTAACCGAAGGTCGATCGTGTATACATATCGTCGTGTATAAGTGAGAGAGGGGGATGAGAGTATTCTCTGATATATAACCTGGCCAGGAATTTATCGTTTCGTGAAAAACCGCGCGTGGAAATCGAAGAAGCCTTGTGAGTGTGATTGAAAATCGAAGAGATGGTAGCCGTTAGATCGAAATTATGTGAAAACACACAAACTGTCGCACACTTGATAATATGAGTGGAATATATAGGTAAACAATCACGCAACATACATGTTAGCTGACACTTGCGAATACAACATGCAATAAAAGAAATACCAATGTGGGTACAGCCCAATAAGATAATGGATGATGAGGTTTGGTAGATATCGGAGTAAACCTGAATCTAGCTAAATGGAAAGAGCGAGGCGCCTCAGCGTGTTTGAGAACGAATGGCGCGGCCCGACAGCAAAATGGGTTTCAGAGGTGTTGAATTCATTTTATGGACGGGCCATTACGGGAATATGTTGAGCCTAACGAGGAAGTCAGAGGTTTGAGTGGGCGGAAGATACGATACGAGAGACATTAGAAACTGCAAGCGTTTGAATTTACTACGAAGGACTCCTATAATGTATTCATATTTATGTACTAATGATACCACTTCAAGGCTTCAAATAAATATACAAACATCAAGATGAAAATTATTGTAACTTCAAATATTGTATAGAAAGCTTATGATGGCGTACAATTTACGTGAAATTGAAAGATGGGCGAAAGACATCTCGTTGTTCAAATACTCTGGTTTATCGAAATATTCAACACCTATGTAAATGTACCTTCCACCACTCACACGCTCTCTAACGCTATTTTCATCAACTACCTAGTAAATGACACTTTTCGTTAAACCGTACTTAGAGGTGACCGTTTGGTGTAGTTTGGAGCTTTCCTCTACACTTGAACAGAACCCTACGAAAACGCCATCAAATCGGGAATTCTTCAATCCAGTATGAAGCTATTGCATAGGAAAACAATGTTCGATTGAGTCTAATTTATGAGACTTTTCTCCATTTTATATCTTTCTGATTAGAACCCTGGAGTTCAATACTTTTTTTTTTTAAATATAAAAACACCACATATGTGGCGTGTACAAATTCATTTCAATGTCGTTTTTCACGGTGTAACAGAGCTATGGAATAGGTTAATTTTGAACAAATCTTCCCAAGGTTCCTCGTTCGCTAGAATTTTGATCATGTTCCTGCAGTGCTTTCTATAGTCTTCCATTCAGGAATCGAATTCCCGTTGAAGTGTCCTTAACCTCTGTCGTTGTTCACAAGGGTTTGCTTTCAACTTTGTCACGGCCACCTATCCGCGTGGCTTCTTTTCCAAGAAAATTGGGCAATTTGCGGAAGAAAAGTGAACTCTCTTTCTGTTAGAAACTTATTCTGTTCAAGAGCTTTTGACCTCCCATTTTATTTGTTCATCATTGTTTGCCTAGAAAAATCCGGTTGATAATTTTTGCGAAACTGAACACCTATTCACTTCATAACATCTGATTCGTCAATAACTCACCTATACGATTACGGTACACAAACCTCCAATAACATACCCAAAGGGACTAAGGTAACCTAGGAATAACCAATCAAATACTTTTTTAAATTTGTTGTTAATAGAGCGCATAATAACAATAACCAGAATGAAGCTATTATAGTGGTGTCACAGATGGTTTCATCGTCTCGATGGTTTCATCGAGCGAGAGGCTGACTCAGGCAATTGCTGAGTCTGCTACATACAAACCCGCACAAAGCACGGACTCGACCTACCATGGTGGCTTCCCGAGGATACCCTCCATTTCTAGAGGGTTTCTTTTAGTTACAAAAAAAAAAAAAATATATCGAGAATGCAAGCACTAATCTCTAGGCAAGACCACTCCCGGGCTACCAAACCAAGAGCCATGCAGAACGAAGGAATCGTCTTCTAGAAATTCATATCCAACTCGAGATTGGAACTTTTGGGCTAGCTGTCTATTCACTAACGATTTCATGATGATTTATCTGGAAGTGAGAGATTTATGAATGAAGAAACTCTCTCCTTTTGGAGAGGATTTACTTGATGGTTCGACCTTTCACTGCAAAAACCCTTCTGTTTATTTTACGAATCCTTTTCAAATTAAACGTCAACTGTTGATTACCCTGTCGTTGTTTAGTTTTTCTCGTTCTTTATAAATGCGCTGTAAATCGAGATTTTATTGCCTAAGAGCCAAGAAAAACAGTATGCCATCGCGATACTCTCCTGTCGTGGACCCTTCAAGCTGGGCTTATGTTAATGGGAGCTCGTAATTCCCCAGTCGTCAAACGCGCTCTGGCGAATTAATTGGAGCCTTGCCTCGCCTCGATAAAAGAATATCACGCTTTTATGGGCACTTCGTTGAACAGCTACGGTAACTATTGAATTTTTTCTCGACAAACCTGACGTTCGATCGGTGAAATTTGCGAAAATTATTTTCCGTTATACCTAACTTTCAAAATATTCATCGATAAAATCGTTTTACGACGAGGGGTGGAGACGGTTTATTGTGATTATGTGTGGAAAAAGTCAGCTTGGAAGAATCTCCAGAAATGAGTGTACTGTAGATGCGCAGAGCTTTTGAGTAAAGAAACATTTCAGCTGCCTTTTCATTTACTTCAGGATATAAATTGAAAAATTCCGGAAGTAAAGAGGGAGGTTGAAAAACTTGAAATCCTCTAATAGGTATGGTAACATACGAATATGGATACCAATTTCTCCCTACTTAACGGCCCCCAAATGATCCATAAATTTAGTATTGATGCTTAGTATTCATACAATCACCGATTTCTCACGACATAATGGTTTGATTTCACTCAAATTTTGAGGGTGATTAGCCTTTGGGATATTGATCTGAATTCTATTAAATTCATGCATGAGCTACTGAGAAACATGGAATTCCATAAACACCGATTTATCGTTTAAGTGGAGTAAGTATTCATTGATTCGCTCAATGATATTAATGATACGAGGGAGCTTGTGTCAAACACTTATTCGGCATTATTCGTGAGCATGTTGTTTAAATCGAGAAATATTGATCTACCTACTATTTAAATAAAAGGGTTGTATAGCATCAGCATTTTCCCCCCCTCAGCCTCATCAAGATTCCAAAGTGAAATGAACGGTATTTCCTCCGCACAACAAGCGATGTTTTGAAACACCGCTAATTAAAACCTGCCGGGAAAAGATGCCATACTTGGACGAAAAATAGCCTTCCCAACTACGGAAAACCGTGGCAGATAATATTGAATGAGGGGTTTTGACGGTGAAATAGATGGGAAGGGGAGGGGGGATTTATAATGAATGGACAGAGTTAAGGGGATCAATGGGTGAGTTTGAGGAGGGAGGGTTAAAGTTTTAGGGCGGTGGTGGAGGAAAATACCGCCGACGCGTTGAACGGGAAGGCAAAGGAACTTCATTTAATTAGAAGACTTCACTTTTCCCTCCGCGAGAAATTTTGAGGCACCTTTTTCGTTTTCCCTCGAGAGCTGGAAAACACAAGAGATAGAGCGATGAGGGAGCGAGATTAGGGAGATAATTATTTGTGGGGATTCGTTTCTTGAGGGGATTTTTTAGAGTAAATGAAGCTGTTTAACGTATTTTTTATTACGAAATACGATTAGGGAATAGAATAATGAAGGCACGAAGTTTTCACAAAGGGAAAGAAAATACGGATAGTGGCTATATACCTTTCTCAGCAGAAATTGGTTGGTAATGAGAACCCTCTAGTCAAATACGAAGTACCTAGTGTAATAGGTAGGTATAATAATTTATTCTAAGGTGAGAATACGCCCCCGATCTCCCCCGCCCTGATTCCACCCTCATTGAGAGTTACTCAGGACCCAATCAGGTTTGAACAAATGCGTAGGAATGCCTATAGTAGTTAATCTTATACGCATGGTAGTTTCTCAAGGATGGACCAGTCCTTTTCCCGGGCTTGTTACGCACTCTAAAAAACTAAAAATACCGACCTCCACTAGATCATCATCACAGTTGGTAGGTATATAGGTATACATCCAGACACACACTAAACCAAATTTTTGGTAAGGTGTGAATTGTAAAATTCTAGTAGAAAGTTTGATTTTGGTGGAAAAAAGTTCACCCCACGAAAAAGAAAACAAAGCTTACGCTACTTTTAGTATAGACTCGTAATCAAACAATTTTCCTAGTCTGTATTTATGTTTATATCTTTATACTTTTAATTTATAAACAACCAATCAGTTTTTTTTTCAAACCTTCCTCCGCCCTGCTATAGCTCGACAACAGTTGTGAGATTATCTCACGCTATGCTGCTACCACAAGTCCGAGCATAGACGAATTAGTAGTTCGCATGATGGACTCGTGTCCGCCCCGCTGACGGTTCAAAGCTCGCACGACACTCACTCAACCTCCATCCTTTTTTTTCTCTCATTTCAATGAAGGGGGAGTGAAAAAAGAAAGGAATATGCACGGAATAAAACAATAATTGCCATCCGACATAATACCAGAGTGACGGTATATTATTCGGTAGTGCGGCTAAAACTTCCATCACAAGTCCCAACTTATTCACGACAGCAGTTAGACGAATAGTGGAACGAATTGTTCAGTGAATACGTGTGATATTCAAGTTTAGTGAGATGAAATATTCGGACCACAACTCAATCTCCCATTTCTCGTGACATTTACTGAAATACAAAAGTCAGTCTCGAAACTCTGCAGGGGAAACTGAGTAATCGAGAAAACTCGAAAATCCGTGTCGTCACAAGTTAAGAGCTCGTCGTTTTCGGGATTTAATTTGAATGTCCGGGAGCAAATCGCAATAACATTCTAAACCCGAGAAATACACATAGGTTCCCATACGAACTTTTTGTTCGGATCCCGGTCCCCAGAGTGCTAATCCTAGTTAGCTTTATCCTCCAGGAAAGCTCATTTCTTATCGATACAATTAATAATGTTTCACTGGGGATAGCAGGATTTATGCAGGAGACCCCCTACCCACACAATCCTGAAAATTTGACCAAAATTGGAATTAACGCTTTGGAAGACATAGATGTAACAAGGAAATGCGGACAGACAGACAGACACGGAACCAAATTTGTTCAGAAAGCTCTGAAACGTAATATGCGAGTGGAAATTTCAATTTGCCATGAAACAAACCACGTTCGATCAGGACAAGAAATTCAAAACAAGTAGTTGTAGTTTTTATTAGGTACAGAACCTATTATCGTCTTCCAGAATGAGATTCACTGGAGTAGATACCTAGTCCATGAATTATTCTATTTCTATTACAGCTTCGTCACCGCGACAATATCAATATCCATAATCTGATCAGAATTTCTTGGAAAACAATCAGCCCTTTTCTCTGGGAGAGGGTTTATCGGCTCCGTTTGACCATCCTCAAGCCCAAGAACCCAACTTAATACTGTGCCTCTACCCGAAAAGTAAGCGAAGTTGCTTTTACTAATTTAGGAACAAAAACCCAACTGCTTTCTAAAAGCTACCTATAAAGGCTCGTCGGAAACAGAGGAAACTATCACGAAACAGCCAATCAAAAATATTTCGATCAGATTTTCATACGTCAAAGTTCGATTAAAATTGTCTGTAGATGTGTTAAAAAGTGATTAGTTAATTCTTTGACATACTTACTGCATGACCGATATCCCCTAATTTGGAAGTTCTGTGCCCTTCGAGTAACTAACCCATAGCCTAATCCTAATTTTAGAACTCTATTTATTTTATTTATTTATTCAAAACACAGGCGAGCCCAATTACAATAATAAACGAAGCAGGTTGGTATCTAAATATAGACAGGTCCAGAAAGCACAATAGTAAGTAACAGCTAGGGAAAGCACGAATCAAACAGGCATGTATGGTACAAATTAAATACAATACAATACTAATAATAAATACGGGTTAAAACAAACTGAAGGGGACCAGAACTCATGCAACAAAAACAGTAGCTGTGACTCGATTTCCTGATTAAATGGTTGAGCGAGCATTCAATTTTCCTCTTTATGAAAAATCATCAAAATGCAAATTAGAGGTAAAAGTGACAAAGGAAAGGAGGTGTTTCCAGCGTCAGGTTGCGTGGCTGTTCTTGGAAAAGGGGCCAGAAAAAAGATGTGGCGGGTGCATTTGACAACCGACAGTCCTTCCTAATAGGCCGAGCGAGGGTTTGCCCTAATACCTTCACCTCCATCAATTCCCAAACAATTCCCTATTAAACGATACTACGAGCGTATTTTATACAGCAATTTCTGTGAAAATATACTGGGGAGCCGACGAAATTATTTTCATGCTAGCTATTAATAATCCGGATCCTGAATCATCGATGTTTCTCACGTACACAGGTGCTCCACATTAATTCGGCGATTTCGGTAATGATAATAATAATAATGAAACTTTGGAACCAAGGGAGATTTGCTGTTTTAGGTTTTAAGATATACCTTATAATAATATAACTAAAAAAAATCCGTGGCACTTTGCTTGCTTACCATGGATCAAAATTAATGAAATTTGACCTCCCATCGTCAGCAGGAATGCCCTCGCTGAGAGTTCCAAAAGAACAAAAGTAATTCAAAAAAGTACAACAACTAACGTGTGAATTTCAGTTCACACTTCACAATTCCCTTCGGTCAATATTGGAGAGTCAATTTGGAGGAAAATGTAAAACAATACCTAATACTAAAACCGACATTTTCCCCACATAGGTACCTATATCAGATTGACAACAGTAATTTTTTTTTTTTTTGTTTTTTCAAAAAACAACAACAGCAATTTATTACGAGCTACAATCATAGATGGAAGTGCCGGGCAGGGTAAAAATTTTCTGCTTTGAACTCCAAATTCCAAACTTCATTCCAACTTCAAGTCCAACAGTGATGAATTTTGAACAGAAGCTGAAATTTCAGGATCTTCCTTCTGCGTAATATGCGAATGTGTGAGAACGTCAACAATGAATTGAACTGAAACAGGGCTTGTGGGAAGTTCATTGAATGCTTACTGAACCAGCAATGATTATTATGAAAAGTCGCCCTTACTTTTGAAGAAGAAAGAGACAGTATGTTCGATGCAGTGAAGTAGGTACCTACCTCCAACAAATTTCAAAAGGCGGGAACATCGTTGTATAACGTCATGGAGAACATCTGTCTCCGAACCAATTCAAACTGGTAGGCGGTGGACATTTGGACCATACGAACAGACAGGTAGCCACCAGGTACCACTCCAGGTATATTTCTTTTCATGCGAGGATTTCTGGGAAGTTGAATTTCAAAAGAATTATTTAAATAGGACCAAACTCGAGCGGCCTCATCCTCCATTGAACGGCAGGGAGTTTTGGGCAGACGATGTGGACACCGAAAAGAGAATAAATTACCACTGGGTTCATTACTTGGAAGCAGTTTATTATTTTAGCTTTATTAACGTCCTCATTATTTTCCGCTAAAATAATCATTCCCAATTCGAACCGAGAGAACGAGAAGGATGAAATACTAAACACTGTTGAAACGACTCCAGTTCCATCACTTGGAACAAAAAGTTCAGAAAATAATTAGAAAATCAGAGGTCACTTGTATTAGAAATGGGGACAGTGCCAAACAAAAACATACACAATAATGATAAAGGGAAATCTAATTAATAGCAGCTGGGTAAACCATGCACCCTGACTCGCAAGAATATTTCTAGTTCTTGAATACATTGTATTCTAGTTACTTTCCTCACTTGACTCCGAGGAATGAAACGGCCATAATATCTAACCCTAGTGGCTATGTACCTGATTGACATGTTTCTTCTCCGAGAATAGGAATTCTGCAAGTAAAGTAATTGTGAGGTCCATATACTTGCTGTTGTGGGGTTTTTCTCGAAAATGTTTATTTAATCCAACATTATTTTACAAAAATGACTCAGACCAGGCCGATTGCGTAAATCACGAGAAATGAACCTGGATGAATCATGAGATAAGTAGGTAGGTAGGTGAGTTAAATCTGTTTTTTATCCAGCCGGACATTGCCCAATGTCACACTGTAGTTAGTCACCAAACCGATAAGTGATCACGATAACACTGATAACGCACACAAAAAAGTCAACCGTGGACTAGTTCACGTCTGATGCGTTCAGTAGGCATTAGGTAGGAAGACGAACATTTACAAAAATCAAGTAATAAGTTTAATACAACCACGGGTTTTATTGTCTGGTTGTCTGAAGTTTAAATTCGGTTCTACTGTCAGCATAGGTTGAAACCTTTCAGGTTGAGTTGCACAGAAACTGAAGATTGATCAAGAATAATTAATACTTACGAGCTGCAGGTACAAAGTCAGAGACAAGTTGTAGAGAGAGACCTACAACACGTTTTACTCCATTCAAATTTCGAAGCTGTAGGATGTAGGTCCGTTCATGATCTCATTTAGGTTTATTATTTTTCGTGCTAGATTCCAACGGTTCATTATTGAAAATAATAAACCAAAACTCCGTCCGTCCGCAGCACTTTGCTAGGTTACCATGGACCAAAATTAATGAAATATGGTACATATACCAGCCCCATTTGGGGTCTAGTAGTGCCCGAAGCTTGGCTTTTCCGTCAGTTTTGTCTATGGGGTAGACATTTTCAAAACGCCCTAGCTCTTCTTCAAATAGGAAACTTCAAATAGAAAATTTTTTAGATTTGGTTTATTAAATAGTCTCCAGTCATTAGAATCGAATGTTGTTAAGACCAACCGTTCGCTCCCAACAAGGAAGCTGAATGGAAAGAAGAGAAGAAACACGAGTGAATTCCTTTTTTTTCTAGGTCATTAGCGAAGAGTGTGAATTCCAAATCTTACGGCGTAGGGCGAATTCCCATTCAAAGATCAGCTGATTGAGTGGATTTTTTATTGTTTCACCGAATGATTATCTTGTTGCGTTACGAAGAATCTACATCTCTCGGATGATTAGGTACAATTAGGTACAAATTTATTGTATAGGTACAAGACATAGGTAATGATTGTGAACCTCGTGATGTAATGATGTGTATGTACTTACTTTTTCTAATGTACATTGTACTCATACCAATAGGATCTTTGTGGATGATGTATAAAGAAAATGACAAACCGTTGTGTAATAATTTGCGGAGTTCTCACATTGCTGAATTAAAATCTACTTCCAAGAAGAGTCACAAAATGAAGAACTAATTTATAGAAGGCACAAATTCGTACAACTCAGTTATACTACAGGACCCATTTCCCTTCTCTGTACTGGAAGTTAGGAGGAACTAACAATAAGTTTGAGCATCCATCCATCCATGAATACTGATAGGTAGGTGCCTTTCTATTTCTAAAATTGATCAGATTCAGATAACATTCAGACCCATCTGATCAAGATTTTGGTTTGTTGAGATAGGATAAATTGTATTAATTTTCTTTAATACTCGAGAACACCAGCCTATAACTTAGGAATCTTGATTCCAGAAAAGACCTACTGAATCTGTAGAGTGCGGGCCCTCCGTGACTGTACTAACATGTGCAAGGGACTCTGCCAATGGGGAATTCCGGTGTCGGAATTTTACATTTTCGACTTCAAATTCTGATTCAGCGCTCTTGAAAAGCCCTTAATTCTGATTTTTATAGCTCAATTCATTAGGTTGGCTGTAAAACGGGTGGGAAGATCACGCGTGATGTCAACTGTTCTGATCACTTTAAGTCATCGGATACCCCATATATAACACCTTTTTGGAAAGCTCTCACTGAAATCTTACAGTTTAGTGAATAAAATGGAACAGCCGGTTTTGCCCATTCGTTGAGTATTTTCAAGTTAGCTTCTGTTAGTTGCCCTTAGACTGAAGGCCATAGAAACGTCTGCCTCTCCATCTTGTGGTCATTTTCAAGAGGACAAGAGTGAGAAAATGCAACCACATTTTCGATACTCCAAGGACCAAAGGGTCCATCCCTGTAAGTGAGCACAATATAGTTTTTAATACCTAATGTTTTATACAGGAAAACACATCACGTAGGTATACCTAATTAACGCTGCCAGGGCTAGTTTCACCAGGACAATATCTCCTTAGTGATGATTTTCGATAAAACAATGTCAGTTTTCGAAAGCCCAGTTCTAACCGTATTCTTTCTATTCCCGTTTGTGATGTGACGTATGTATTAAAATGTGCTCACTTTTTATATCGGTAATAGGTTATCCGTCCAATCTTATAATAAACAGTAACTGTTTATTAGAAGTTATACTTTTATGTATGTATTACGTGCACAACCAGCAAATCCCAATCAAGAAATAAGTCAGGGCTCAAGGCAGTGAAGGCAGCCAAGGAACCATGGATATTTTACACTAAAAATAAAAACAATAATCAGCTGATTCACTCAAGTGGAAAAATGGATGAGCCACCCAAACTTTCAAGGACAACCTGCACAAACACTCCTGTAGGAGATTGATCTTAGATTAGACAGATGTTCAAATATTATCCTTCCTAATTATAGGAGCAGTCATAGCGACGCGTGCGAGATTGTAAGAACTGACAAAAATATTCAACACCGATTCATGTCACTAATCCATGAATTCGAGTATAGTTACCTACCATGTTTAGTAGGAGTTTCGTAAAAGAGGACAATGAATTAAGGGAGGGAACAGCTGCTACGGCTACCGACGTCTCATTATTTCTTTATGAGGCGAACTTTGCTACAACAGCTCTCGTGAATTGTCAATGAATCATAGATTCGCTACGAGTCCACCTGATAGGTAACTGTACCGGAGGAAGTGGAGGCTGAAGCCCGCGGATCTCACTTCCGAGCGAGAAACCTGTTTCCAGAGCCGGTTCCT
>JAEMON010000009.1:12925156-12935359 GCA_030264115.1 Lygus lineolaris | reverse complement strand
TGATTTTCATGATGTTACCAGTCAACCAGACGCAATTTTCCTGAGGCTACCTACCAATTTTCAAAATTGGTAGTGAACGTCATTTTTATCATTTAATAATGTTTAACAGGACGGTTTTAATTTTTTACGGCGACATAAAAAGGCGTTACGGCGAAAATATCACCCAGGAAATAACAATAAAACGATTCGTTGATTGTTATTATGTTTTTTTTTGTAGACCCTACCACTCTACCTCGGAAGTCCATCTCATTTTCTGTTCAAAACATCGTATGTCCTAAACACCAAATAAATTATTATAAATCGTTCAGCTATCATTTGAGACGAAATAGATAGAGCTAGGTGGCATGAATATCAGGTTGCTCAAGCGAAAAAAGAAGGCTTTCTTGATTTTGAGTGAATTCTAATGTTTTTCTTGTCTCCTGTAAAATTTCAAAAAAAATACTTACATGGTTTTGCAGATTTACTATCACTATTCAAAATTGTTGAATTGATAGAATAGAGTGGCGTTATAGACAGAATAACATTGCTAGCGTGCAAGATGGTTACCAACTTTTCTTCCAATTCCGAAGCAGAAGGCACCGGACATTCGTTCTTGGGCCAGTTTTTTCAATAGTTAATCGTTCCTTGCTGCCACTGAATCTCTTTCTTAACGAATTGGAACCACTGGTAATGAGAACGTGATTCACAGTGTGCAGGATTTAATTCATACTACGGGAGACGTGGCTTTTTTGGAACGTGGGGAATCCCGCGTTGAGGATCCTGCATTTGCAAGATTGAAAAAACACCGCGGGATCCCGCGGGATTGCGACCCCTAGTGCCAGGTGAGTGTGGCATGCTCAATAGGTTTTAGAAGAGTGATACTTAGGCGCACAGGAACTGCATAGACGTGAGATTCCAGCAGAAGTTGACACGGTACTAATCCCAGCCAATTTACGTGTTGAGTCCTCATTCGCGTCTGTGGCGCAGGTCCGCCAAAAAAATCCGTAGTGAGTGTGTTAGTGAACCTTGCGCTTAAGGGTTAATTAACAACTTCCGTGACGTAGGTAAGTAATTACCTACGTGGGAAACTAACTGTCAACATGGACGGTATTACGCTTCCATAAAACGGATTCAAAGTAAGTGTTTGAATTCTAGGGTATAGTAGTAAAGCCACAAAATGGAAATGAGTGTTTGTCAATAAACATCGTTCACTGTTTTTGGACGGATGGGCTGATGTAGGTACCCCTGAACGGTATCTTAATCAGCGAAAGCTGATTGATGATTGATGTGGCTTTTGGAAGGGCCGTTTTGTAAGCTGAATGGCAATTAGTTTACTATGTACATGGCAGTTTGAAGTGCAGAGTGAAAGGTTGAAGGGCGTTGAGTTGAAGGATATTCCAAACGAACCTATAACGAAAAACTGACCTATGTAGAGTGCATCAAAATGTGCGTCGAATAATCTCGAACAAAAAATTGGACACTGCTGTTTGATCAAAATTGGCAGTTGCAAATCGACGATTTTTTGCATTTTGTCAGAAAAGTGGGTTATTCTCAGGTTCCGGTTTGTTTTCTCGAAAAACAGGAACACCAAACGAGAAATGTCGTTAGGTAGTGACCGTTTGTGGAGAATCTAATTTTGCCTTCGGAGCACCCAGATATTTCCAAATCTGCTCATTCCTAGGCGTAGATACACGCAAAAAACTAAAAGTAGGTAGTCGTGGTGTTAATTTTTTGCTGGCCATTTCGTAGTTTCAAGACGTTTGACCGGAAAATCACCCATTTTAGACTATGGCATTTTTGAATTTCGATCCAATTTAATTGTGATGTGGTACTAATAAACCAAATTTAAAAAAATACGATTTTTAATTTCAGTATAATATACTGAAATAGGCACCTGTTGGTGCTAAAAGTTATACAGAATGGTTTGACAAAACTCTGCTACATTTTATGAGAGAAACTTTTTAATTATTACCTACGAAAAATAATTAATTTTTTTACTCATATTTACAGCTATTTTTAGAAGCCTAATATAATTGTACACCGTTTACTTACACTTTCTCCGTCGCTTCATTCCGTTGTTCAATCATTTCCAGCTCTTCATCTTTGAAAGTGTTAAGATCGGATGTAACTTCTTCGATATCCACTTCCATCTCAGTGTCGAAAATAAGAATATCATCTTCGGACAGGCAATTAGTGCCCTTACAATACTACTTTGAAGACATGTTCATTGATTATGCACCTTGTATTGATGATTGACTGATTCTGGTGCTAATCAAATTGTGATTCGGTAGCAAAAAGTAGTATTTAAAGCGTATATATACCTGATCAGCTCTTTGTGAATTTCATGTTGCAACAGACATTGCAGCATTTAAAGAAGAAACATGTAAAAACTACCAAGGAGCCAACTTTTTACATAAAATAGCTAGTAACTGTGAGGCACAGGACAATTTTTTTCCATACTCGATTCCAAAAGTTCATTATTGAAAATAATAAATCAAAATGTTCTCATACAGAAACTTTTTATTGTGAACTGATTGTGGAATAGAGATCCCAGGAGTTTGGTGGATTGAAGAAGGGACACTTCGTATATAGAACCTATCAAGTTCAGAGACTTCATCCAGTTTTGCTTCGACGTCTCACCGCTCCCTCTTCTCTCCAACCCACAAGACCGACGCAGCCATCAACTTGAGGTCTCTTCATTTAAAAGCTTTTAGCTCCAGGGGCAAAGGTTAAACCGCATAATTAATATTGGAGCCCTTCGCCCGGTTACTTAGTTAACACTAATGTTATGGCGATCGCGTCACTTCGTCTTGAGTGGGCGATTTTATTATGGTCTCGACCCAGAGATTCGATAAAGGGTCTTCAGGAGTCCCTCTTTTAAAGAATGCTTGGATACCTCCAGGGCAGACTATCGACCTTCATAGGTGGTGACTACGGGAGCGTATTCCTCTATGCTGCTTTCACCTCTACGGTAGCATGGGCCCACTTGTGGACCGAGTTGATGCGGGGATCGAATACGAACCAACGACAAGCTTTGTGAAGTTGAAAAATACTAAAAAGGCAAAAAACTCAAATCCAAACATTTGTAACACCGTGGAAGAGAGGTAATTTTTAAAATGGCTCAGCTTCACCATTTCCTCAAATCATTTATGGACACCACGGATTGTTGCCATTCCCATACTAGGGAGGCTGGAAAGGGCAAGCCATTTAGGGAGGAAGTTGTTATCACAAGATTCCAAAATCTTAATCTCCGCGCGTACCACCTAAGCTTTTGCTTCCGAGTCTACCGAAGGTAGCTAAAGCTTTGTTTTCACTTTGGAAATAGAGGCAATTTTCGTTCTCCAAAATTGAAATTTCCACTCGCATTTTACGTTTCAGAGCTTTCTGAACAAATTTGGTTCCTTGTCTGTCTGCCGGTTTGTCTGCATTTCCTTGTTGATTTTGTTCCAATTTTCAGGGATACTGTGGGTAGGGGCCCATAAGAGCCCATATGAATTGCATAATGATTGAATCAACGGTACGCTCTACGCATGCGCTAATGTAAATTTAGTTCACGAGTATGTTGACGTTTGTCTAAACTGAGAAACATCAACACGAATAAGAATTTTGAACTCTAAATTTTTATTTTAAATTTATGTCACATTTTGTCTAAACCGAAATCATCAACACGATCAAGAGTTTTGAACTTACAAAATGTTTTGGGACCATTTCCAGTTGGCTGAGTATTTTTAATTTAAATAAGATTTACCCACCCGTGCCATTATCGATTGGAGTGATCCCCACTTATGTACGTGAACAAAGTTCTGCGATAGCTGAAGGTAGCAAATTGTCTGAGAGTTAAGCTGTCAGGAGAGCTGCAGGCCGTTTTTCAAGGAGTTGAGGGTGCATAATGACGGAGAATGCGGTGTATTAGCTATTGAGCGTCTGTTCGTTGTAAGAAATGTTCTTGCGAGATGCCCTCAACTGGCCGATCACGAATATACATCCGAAACAGTAAAGATCTACATATCAGCCACCGAAAAGCATCATGATCATGACACTTACGAATCACCTCCTTCTTGAGTATGGCTAGAGCAGGGTTTGATTATTTTTCCTTGATGGGAGCCTTTTACACATGTTGGATCAGAAGTAGGTAGTGTCTTCGTATACGTAAATGTGAATGAATTCCAATGACCACCAATATTTCACGATCTAATGAGCGAATCTGGATAGTTTCCTATCAATTTCATTCCAACGTGGTCAGTCGTATAGCCACCGTGGATTGTAAATCTAACACCGTTGCTGTGTCGTACCTTCCCAATCACTAATTTATTTAATTGAGAATTTTGGGCTAGTCGTGGAGAGCACATCGCCCAAGCACTGCAACACGCCCGTCCACCAACATTTCCAGACCTTTTTTTGAGCGTTTTCGTTCATTTTTTTGAAGTTCCTCATTTGCCCTTGGACCGTTACTTCCGCACCTTAGGAAAATCTGGATGAGATGAAGGCATTGTTGGACTTATCTGTTCGTATGCACTACTGGGCATTCATTTTTTCCCTTTACAATCATCCTTCGACGGCTCTGTCATACAATTCAGGGGGTGTCTCGAGGGAGAGATCAGCTTCTCTGGCTTATCTTAATTAATATTGTTGATCAGGCGCGAGTGAATCTGGCGTTTATAGAGAGACAGCGAGGTAAATAAATAGGATTTACTTCCTTTTGAGAGGGTGATGGTCGGGGACCTCTGAAATGAGGGTATCAGAGACATTCGGTATGATTGAGAGATGAGGGAGCGGCTCATCTTCTGAGAACACTTCGATGAATGAATGGAAAAGCAGTAGGCTTCTCAGCCAATTTTGATGCGGTTTGCGGCATTCTTCTCGTTATTCAATTCTCTATGGGAATCAGCTATATTATATCACTTCAATTTCACAAACATAATTTACAGGGATCGGGTGCTGGCACCCCCGTTAGATCTGCCACTGCCAAGAAGAGTTTTCAATAACTGAGAACCTACTCATACTAAGAATTAATAAATATTATGGCTCACAAATGAAGTTTGATCCAATCATATCCACCCTTGTTCCCACACATTTATTGTGGTGTCTCTTATTAATTCACCTTATTTTATTTTCGTGTTCCCAAAAATCAAGGGGAGGGGGCTCGCCCCCCTCCCTCCCCCCCAACCCCCTGCCCCACTACGTCCACGCCCATGGTGTACGATATATCTATCCGGCCTATAACGTGGCCAAGTGCTTACCCAACATTTAGCAAAATACCGGTGCAGAAATCGGTGCAGCCCTTTGGAGTCCCTCTAAAACCGTGTGATTAGCATTGAGGGAATGGGAGCGCAACGATTGACCGATCGTAATTAATTAAGTTAAAACTGGAGACATGCCGTTCTTGATAGATAATTGAGAGACATTTCTTCAACTTTGTTAACATCTGAGTTCTATCTTTCTGCCCGCTATCCTTCTCCTTCCTTTTTAATTAAATTGTTGATCAGACGCGAGTAAATCTGACGTATATTAAAGGACAGCGAAGTAAATAAATAGGATTTACCCTTCTTGATGAGGCGGTGGGGAGGACTTTAGAGATGAGGGTATCAGATCTTCGGAGAGGGTGACAGACGAGGGAAGCTCATCTTCTGAGAGCACTTTCGCGTCTTGTTATAAACTCTCCTTCAAATGACCTTTCCGAGCGCCCTTCACAAAACATATTGAACTTGAGGGGCTCCTACGAAAAAGCGGGGAGGGACTGAGACAAATTACAATCCCTGAGACCTCCACGTCGACGAGGGTAGCGACGGGTTCCCTTCGTCTTTTTCCAGATCAAATATAAAGGAGGGGAGTAGGCTTCAAAAAAAGAAAAAAAGTCCCCAACACCAGTCAAGTCAATCCTACCGTCCAATTTACTACTTATTTCGCCTTACTTCCTTCTGATGGATTACTATTTCAACTCTTCATTACCCTCACGACTTGGTCGTTCAGCTCTGTTGGTCTTCGAAGCTCCCGAAATGATGCTTATTTCACGATCCTCTTAGAGGGTGATATATGATGTTGGTTGACTACTGTTATGTCTCTAATGATGAACGAGCTGTTTAACTCGACCCAAGAGGTCTCGTGGCATTAGATCCTAAGCATTTTATAGAAAAATACGAAAAAACACAGCAACAAAAGACAAAATAAAAATTCGTTTAAACTATTGAAACGAGCTCAAAAAAGCTGAGAACTACTACACTATTTAATATTCGCCATTGTACCATATGATAGGTAACCCCTCTTCTGCTCTGAACACTATTCACCTGTGGTTAGAATAATAAGTAACTACCTAGATTTCCTTATACTCTTGTGTGTTACCTCCTCCCTATTCAGGGTGGTCCCTAGAGGATGGACCAGCCTTTTTTCCGGCAGCGGTACAATAATATATAGACAATTTCATTAATGTATTACGATCCATGCTGTACCTATATTAATTAGCACCGAGAACCGGTTCAGTACGGCAATTAAATTTTTCCTATTATGTTCTCTATTTTCTCTATTATAGTTTCTTATTTCTATTATAGTTCGCGAGTTCGGCTGTGTGTGACGCCATGATGTATTACGTATACGTGACACGGCTGAACGGATTTTCATGAGGGCGACCTCTCCTCCAGACCTTCTCTTTGATCAAATTCTTAGCCGTCCCCATCGATAGCTCCTTGCCTTGATTGGACGTACAGGTAGCTGACGAAGGTTTCAAATTGCGTCCAGTGGCTCTTGTTTGATCGAATGAAAGTTTGTTGCCTAACGTAGGTTTGCATACGGGTGCTGGTAATCACTAGTTCATGTTTTCCTTGTTCAAAAAATGTGATGGTGGAGACTGCATTCACACCTGTGACGGCTTATATGAGTATAGCTCGTAATATGAGTATAGCTTCATGTTATTTTTTTCCCCGGAGGATGCAGGAGTTCAAGAAAACAGGTGTTTCTATAACGTTGACAGTTAGCGTTTATCTCAAGCATTTAAAAATACGGGGGTTGCAGTTTAGGGGTTTTGGATTACTTTTTGAAATAGTGACTTTTGATATGAAAAAAAAAAAGAAAAAAAAAAACAAGCTATGGAGGGAATAAGAAAACAAAAGAAACTATTTTCAACGTTTTAGGTGTTTTACCTCTCTACAGCAGTTGAATCATAGGTCTTTGATTGATATTTCCTCTCTTTGTAGAGAACTGTGTCAGATGCCCGTCAGACGCTCATGAGAAACAACCGGCCAACGCTGACTTTTACCATGCAGTTTCAGTTCTAACTGCCTCGGCCATATAAGAACTACAAATCATTATGGGATAGCGGAGGGGGGGTCTGCCTTGAAGCGTCGTAACTGAGTGTCAAACAGCCTTCTTTTGCCTTCAATAAACGGCAGCGGACACCGGAATAAAGTCACCCCTCAGACTACTATCCCCTAGAAAACAAACCCATACTGAATACCAAAAATGTCGGCAGGATATTGCGCTTGACCCTGCAGGACAAAAACAATAAACGTGCTTTCCATATAATACGGCCGTTTGCTTTTATTAGAGTTAATAAATATCAGAGAGAAAATTGGCAGGACGGGAGAAATGCGGGAAGATGGGGGAGGTCTGAGGAAGGAATTGTCCCTGGTTTGCTTAGATATTAATAGGATATTCGGATGGGTCGGGGTAACTTTATTCCCGAAGGGAGCTGCAGCTCGTCTGCTTTCCTCTACAACCCTCTGCTGGATGGAGTGGAATCGGGGAAATTGATATGTAGAGCTGTGAAGACCTCGTATATCGTCAGGGTGGCGTCGTCGTTTGTTACTGCCGGCTCGTCCTCGAGTTATGGCTGCTGTCATACGAGGGGAGGGTGATAGTGATACAACATCACCTCAGTTACACAATATGCGGGAAGATGAAAAAGGACTAATCAGGGAGTAACCTAAGCTTTCTTGCATCTCCCACATATTCGACAGATTTTCAATGATGTTTTACACATGAATTTAATTAATTTGTTTATTTATATGGCGAGACCCTAAAATTGGTATAGGTATAGCACACTTAAGAGGAAAAACATGAGAGAAATGCAGAGAGACGAAAACATCAACTAATAACATAATTTATACATCATCGAAGTAATAGCGACGGCTGCACACAACAGTCAAACGATAAACTAATTAGAATAAAAAACTAACAATATTAGAAAATAAGTAAATAAAAATGTGAACTCGAAAATTAGGAAGACGACGTCACATACATAACAACATTCTAGAAGTTCTTTTAGTAGATACAAAAACTCAGATCTCCTAAGTTAGGGAGGTAATTTTTTTGCGAATATTTTGTTTCCTCACCAACAAAAGTAGAAAACCCTTAATTTTTGCAATAAAACAAAAAACACATTGTCCTCCAAAATCATCATTTCCTCTTGCTTCTTGCGATTCAAAGCTTTCTAAACATTTAAGTTCCGTGTTTGTCTCGACTGTGGTCGATTCCTTATGTCCAGGCCAAAACTGTACTAAGTAACGTGGGGTCAAATTTGAAAGTGATGAACATTTCAGGGATTGTGCTGGTTAGCTCCTAGACGGTTTCAATGAATTGCACAGCCGTCGGACCATTGGTCGTGAGTGCAATTGCGCAAACGGGGAATTCCCTGAAACTGATTCCTCACGACCTATTCGCTATAATTTGGAGGATTGATTTGGATGCTATGATTTGATGAAGGTTTATCTTCACAAATGAGGTACCTATACAAAAGTACGTTAATTTTTTCTCTCTACGACCGTTTCTCTCCTTATTTTCTTCTGAATGTTTGCAACTATTTACCATCGATTTATCAAACGAGTTAAATTTATTTTAATTCATTTAGAATCACTTGAGTTACATCGATGGCATTTACTTCAATAATCGCAAGCATTTTTTCATCAGCACTCATAATGAATAATTATGTTAGAACGTAGTACAACAATTATTCCAATCGATGAAATCCCATTATAATTAAGACAAACCTCCACTCGGACCATCGTCTATGAAAATCCCTGCACATCAAACTGATTGATATTGCAACCACCCCTATTTCCCTCCTTCACATGCTTTCTAATGCGCAGCAGTTCAAACGATAAACACACGTTGTGATATTTGAATTATTATGCTTCACATGCCTACAGGAAAATAGAGGGTCGGCGAGCAAGGGGTCGGCAGCAACAGTAAATAAGGGATGTTTTATTGGCTACGCTACACAAGGATTCATCGTGATTCGTTCATCCCTCCTTAATTTACTACCCCGTGTTATTTTTATTATTTTTTTCAGACTCTACGTTTTTTTCCACCCCAATATTTTTCTTTGAGCCCGTTAATATTTCTTTATTTATGAATAATTTGCCCCCTTCCTCCCCTTTACAACAGTTTTCAACCCTCAAATCCGTCTCAGACCCCCTCCCATCATCATGGGCGCAATTCTTACGTTAATATCTCTCATGAATACTTTTCAAACATGAAATTCATTACCATAAAACTGCACTTCACTTCCGATTACGAACTAAGCCAATAACCTCTGCTTCGCGCACGCTTTTGATTCACCCACCCCTTATTTACCTCTCATTTTCCCTCGTAGTATTGAATTTTAGGTTCTACGTTTCTGTTTTTTAATTAAAAACTTTGTTTTTGGGAATAACCTTTTCTCATTTTCCTCCATTTACATACCTATCCGGTTTCAGGAGCTGCCCGGAACAAACCCGTTAAACCAAGAAGTTTTCTTATATTGTTTCTACTCGTAATCTCTTATTTCCAAACAAAAGCCTACACAAGGGCCCTCCTATCTCATTTCACTTCCCAATTCTCGGTCGGATTTTTTTGTTCCATTAGCTATGTCTACCTGTTATACTTTTTTTGTTGAATATATTTTTAAACTTTGAAGCGTTAAGAAAGTTTGTTAGCGCAATGTTTCCAAAACTCCTACTTTGCCACAATATAGGTACCTAACTGAAATGGGGTTTATTCGAACGTTTGAAGAGTTTAATTTGTGGGACTAATAAACCGGTTCCCTATATTTTCAATTGTTTTATACTACTTACACCCCTGCCAGTAATGCTTTCTTCAGTGTACTTAGTGGTATTAGTATTTTTACTTTCCACCTGAGGGTGAATGGAAAGTATTGTGATTAGCAGAAAACCCAATTTCTGAAACACCACCTTTAACAGGTCCAAATCGATATCTGATCAATTTTCTTGACGTTTTGGAAAAGTGTATGTAAGT
>JAEMON010000009.1:12605747-12618553 GCA_030264115.1 Lygus lineolaris | reverse complement strand
GGACCAATATTCCACACCACTGGCGGAACCTCCTTATGACTTCTTGTGTTGTCCTCATCTGTCCTGAAAGTAATGAATATCCAATTTTTCCTGGCTCCACATTTTCTCTAAAAATCTGTCAGTGTGCCCTTTCCCCATCGGGAGGTACTTGCTCTTGTATAGGGGTAGGTAGTTAAATCCCTCTTCCGGGGGTATACTACTCTTGTAGTGAAGCTGTGCCTAGGCTACTTGGGGTACTACTCATTTGGGAATTCCTCTTGAGGTAATTTATGTGGTCTTTAACCAGAAGTTGTAAACAGTATTAATAAGCAGTATTTTGAACAAACGTATAGTAGTAGGTAAGCTCGTAAATTTAAGATCCAGAAATCATACATTTCCCAAGTTTTTAATTCCTAGTTTTAAAAAAATCCTAGTAAACATTTCAACATACCTCTTTCAAACAGGGATTGTTTCAATGTTGTGTGGTATTGTAGGTACTTTCTCCATAGTTTCCCCAGAATATTTCGTAATGGGGCAATATGAACAGGTTCCTTTGTATAGAAGAAATACTGAATATTCAAAAGTTATGAGCGGAATCAGATTGAACACAAACAGGAGAAAACATAATTGTTAGAAGTTTTCGTTTATTTCTTTTTATTTTATTTACTTTTTTTTTGACAAATGTGTACTGTATACAAGATTAAAGTCAGCATTAACGAAATCCGTTCACAATTACCCTACTTGATTATGCGTTTTTGGGGGGAAGGGAGGGAGAAAACTTGCAATATATTTATTAAGGTATATTTTTTCACGATTTTAAATATTTATAACCAAATCAATTCATATCGTGAGAAAGGTACTTACTACGTAAGTCGATGATGTTTTCATGTGTTGGCAAATACACATCTCCGGCCCTCGAGAATAGGAATTTCGCCTCTTGTCGAGCCACCTGCTACCTCCTTTAGTTGTCAATACGTGAGTGTTTCGCGTCCTGACGGCCCCCCCATAAAACCCTTGAAAAGGGGGAAGCGAGAAGCCGATCATAAAACCCCATCTCCGTAACAATATGTTCGTATCGTATCGACCCCTTCCAGACCTGATGGCCCTACCTAAAATTTTTACGGCCCTTGTTACGCGATGCGCTTCAAACGACGGAATTCCAGCGTTTTATTTGACGATTTACATCAAGCCGTTCTATTACCCAACAGCCTTCCAACAGAACCCGAACAAATAGGATCCTTTTAGAGACCCGCTTTTTGCGGATCTACCTGCTGCGATTTGTAACGAATGAAACGCGATGTACGTGAGCAGGATTATTTAAAACTCGAGAACTTTTAGCAAAATGTTGAAGCAGCAGTTAGGGCCGCACCATGGTATTTAGAGGCTGGGCTCCGAACTCATCATTTGTCTATATTTACTATAATTACCTACATTATATTTCTAGAATTTATCGTTATTTAATTTTATATGGATAATCTCTCTTGAAAGAAATCATTGACATACCCATCAATATGTTACTCAACGATACCTACATCGAGAGACCGGTTTATCGGTTTTAGGATTTTTTGTCAATGCCGGCAACGATTTTGTTTTTCAATTGCAGAAAATTTGCATATCTAATTCATTACAGACGAGGACGAAAATATATATCTACGAACCAATGGAGACTAAATACTTTATACCATCCATTCATACTTCTGAATGATGTTCGTGGCTCTCCTATGCCAACCAGTCTAAGAGAGATAATCACGGCTTCCAATCAAAGTCACCAATGTATAAGTATGCTAAGATTTCATTTAAGGTGCCGAATCTACTAAGTACTTTTAACATGAAAATATCGTAATAGGTACATATCGGTATGATTTCCATGTATTGTTTGGCATAATATAAGTGTAAAAAATTATCGATACTCCGGGTTTTGATTATAATTATTGATGGCATGGTAGTCACTCAACGATAGGTGTATCGAAAAACCGATGAATATAAATATTAGGTTCTTTTGCCAAGCCTAACCGTACCCACATATGGTATCCGTTTATCCTCAGGAACGTTTTGTATGCTGGAGTTTCAAACAAAACCTACGTTCTAAGTATACCTACAGTTCAGCAAGCTTATAAGTTTACTACAACCCATCCAGTTCGACTATTTAATTCATTCTCTCTGTTCTGAGTAAACCTTCGGTTTTATTGTTACTCCACTTGTGGATTGATGAATTTATTTTTTTAGGTCAAAATTTTTATTTTATTATTTTATTTGATTCATTTTATTTTATTACTTGTTTATTTATTTGAAGAATTGATTGAAAATGCAACGTAATAATTCTACATCAATAAAAGAAATTTGAAAATAAATCTTCCACTTTGAATGTCCTCAGGGTTTTCTAATATAAAGGGAACTGTGTCGGTGAAATGGTGCGATCCAGAAGTCAAAGCCAATTGACAACAAAACTGAGGCAGAATCACAGAGAAGAATAATACAGAAGAGAAGGGAATTGAGTAAATAGCTGCTCACTGGGAGCTCTGGAGAGTCAACACGCGTTTGGGAGGGGAAACTACTCCTAGATGCAAATAGAGGAAAAAGAATGGAAAGTACGAGGGACAGACAACAACTAGCCTCCTCCAGTCCAGACGGAGGCCTTCCATTTAACTTTGTAATCCTGTATTAGATTCAGGGGAGGGGAAGGGGGGATTCATGGAGAAGTGAAGGAGGACTCATGAAGAGTCGTGGAGTAATTCATGGAGAACCGAGGGGAATAAATTCTGGATGATGATTTTTCCTATCGGGTACCGTCAATGGTGTAGGAGAGGTACTGATGCTTTAGCCGCCTTTCTATATCCGAAATAGTGGTTTGAAGAACTCAGTAGAAATTGAAACGAACTTCTACTTGAGTTAAAATTTTTTGAAATAATCTGAATTTCTCCTATCGAAATTCTCCGTCTGGACTGCGGTCGTCAATGTATAAGCAACGGAACCTAAATCTCAATTTCCGACCTCGTCAATCATCTCATAAATCCCATTAGACGAATTAACTTCTTCCGCGGGTTTTTTCTTCGTCTTTTCTCAATCCTCATAAGCCTAGAACTTGTTAGAAAGTTACAAGATCGCTTCACTTTATGTACATCAGTTAGATATCCAATGTGCGTGCGTTTGGGAAACATTTTAATAGCACCATGATATTGCTTGTGTGCGTGGTGAGAGTCACACAGAATAATATATTGCGAGTTTTCGGAATACTTAAATTATTTCACCTTCTTTCCAATGAAATCCGTGCATACTCCATGGAACACCCTGTGTTTTGGGCAACCATCTTGAATGTTGACCTGAACCCATAATTTGTTGGTTGTGTAGAAAGACTCATTTACTGTTGTGGGTACAATTATTGTTCACTGAATTGTGGAAGTAACAAGTAACTACTTGATAATTTATTGATGGAGATCGCCAGTAGATCATTGAACCGCTCGTTGCTTTATCTTCTCGTTCCAATTATATTTTCAAGTGGCCCCTTTCGACCTCCTCCCGAGAGTGGAAAATCTACTCGGACGGATCGAGTGCCGGAAGGACCGTGAGCCCCACTATCTACATCACTTGAAGAGGACAGAAAAAGGCCCACCGTCTCTTTTCCCCATTTTCTACGGATTCCACCTTACTCTACATGAATTCCCCTTCCATTCTCCTAAAAATATATTCTCCACTGATATCCGAATGATTCTCCCACCCATTAATTCCAACTCCAGTAACCCCTCTTCATGGAAGTCTCTACGCTTTCCATGGATTTCCCCATCTGTTCTATTTATAGTGTATGAAAATAGAATAATCTCCCTATAGAATGAATTCTTCCTACAGATCTCCATGAATTCCCTCTCCACTCTTCATGTATCCCCCCATCCTACCACATGATGATCTCTGCCACCACTCTGCCCTCTACATGAATTCTCCGTCTGCTTTACGAGAACTATCCCTCCGCTCTCCATTAATCTTCACCACTACTTATCATTATTCCCTCTCCAATCATCTCCAACGATCTCCTTACATGATTTCTTCACTGATCCCCACGGACCCGGTTCAACCTTCGTGATTCCTCCCACCTCTCTTTTCAGATGCCCTCCGTTCTACATGAATTCCTCTCTGCATTCACCACTAATCCTCTACTAATCTCCGTGAATTTCCTTTCCACTAGATATATATAGCTTACCCTACTACATAATTTTCACCTCCTCACTGTATTACGCATTATTAGAAAGTTTTCGAAGAAAATTGAGCTATTGGCGTGGAAATTGTAACCTGACAAATGTTGGACCTCTGTTTCGATAGAAATCAGTTTCTGAGCAGTCTGAATCGAATCCTTAAGTTTAACATTTTTCATATTATATAATATTTATGGAGATACGTAATACGAGTACGTACACATTCCAAACGGTATCGTCGGCCAGAATGATCGGACTAGTTACCCTAATACGTCAAATAATAATAACGTTCGAATTATTCTTCAAATAATATTGAAAGTTAAGGGTGAAACCCCACTAAAAAACGTGTTTTTTGTAGAAATTACTGTCTTAAACATAGGAACATAGTATGCGTATTCGGAATCAACTAAAATATTTAAAATAAAAGCCTTTCAAATTATTGTTCCCGCGATAATCCTATTTCGGACCACTATGTATCGGTACGATTCGGCATGATTCTCCATAATGTGGAGGCGGCTTCCACTTCTACAATACCTATTCCTCTGAGAAAACAATAGCAACTATCCCGAGCTCTGGAATTATTCCCGTTCAATGTCATTTTCACCCGGTTCGGGGATTCTAGGTTTTCTCAACATCACTTCTTGTTCCTTTCAGGAATTCCGAGAACAACGGAGGAGAGGTTGCAAAATTTAAAAGGGGTTATTCCATTACAGTTCGCCCCCGCTGAGGTTTCAAATCAACCCGACAGTGAAAACGAGGACTCAGGAGCATAGACCTCATGTTACCGTTTTCCATTATGTTGCCGTTTTCCATTATGTTGCTGAGAAACGTGAAAGGCCCTCCGAAGAAAGCTTTTCAGAGCCGGATAAAACCTTTTGCAGCCGAAACCTTCGCCACCACTCCTCCTCTACTCAACCTCTGTGATACAATTAGCGCCGACAATGCCCGCCTCTGAGTTTCTTGTTTTCGAATGGCTGAGAATCGCAGAGCCTGCGGCGCGTACAACTAAAGGGATAAAATTCAGTGGAATTTAAAATGATAACATTCAAGTACTGTATGAAATGACAATAAGTATTGCAATCAATATTGTATCAGCGTACAATGAAGTACCTACTATACAAAGTCTTATAATTTTCACTCCAAAGAACAACAACAACGGGCGAGTTTGATTTTATTCATTTACGTGTATAGGTAAGATTGTTTGCCAGAAAACTGAAACATATTCAAACGAATATTCATGATTCTGTAAATAATAATATGGCTTCACTCGTCTTCATCTTGCTGCAACTGCGCTCCGTTTGTCTTTCGAAAAAATTCAACAAATGCTGATCGTCTATGGATAGGTTTTAGGTCAATCATCGAAGTAGGGGAGAGCGGGGTAGTGCCGGACGGTGGGTAATACCGGATACGGAGGTTTCTGGAGTACCCACGGCTTTATCTTTCGATGATTGTGAGGCCTTATGATTTCACTTCCAGAAAAAACGCAAATGGATTATTTTTCTTGTCAAATTTGTTATAACTGTAGGTCAACTTTGGGTCAAGATCCCTCCCCTATCACATTAAACAAAAAAATTTAGAACAATAATGTTGAAGTAACTTGTAACTTAGAAATGTGTGTTTGATTTTTTGGATTTGAACTCTCAACAGAATTACAGTGATCATTTTTGTAAAATATCACTAATGGGGGAATACCGGACGGTCGGAAGGAGGGAATAACGGACAGCCTTCAAGTGTGTTTGGTTTACCCCCTACACTCTCCGGTATAATCCCCTCCCTAATTTTCCCACTTATTTTCCTCTTTTACTTACTATTTAAATTCCTTAACTCACAGAAACAGTTGTGCAAAGTGAATATACTGAAATGGGTATTTTCCAACATACCTACGTGCATACCTAAATGAATCTCGTGCATGAATGAAATAGTGTCCGGTATTACCCTGTGGGGTGGGGTAGTACAAGAAAAGCTGCTTTTAAAGTATTTTGATAATAACTAAGATTTGGTCAAGAATAAATTTAAGAAAAAAGGTATCTTCTATGAGATTAGTTCTGGGATAGATTAAAAGAAAAAGTCTTTACACAGGACGACTAGGGACTAGGGACTGTTTAGGGCCAATAAGTTTCAAAACACAGTCCCCTCCAACTAGTTTACCGTTGCACAGTTTTCCCCATTTTTCTCATGCAATATTCATCGGATTTTGATGCGGTATGCGGCATTCTTCCTTATTCATCATTTTCATAGCTCGTTTACAAATGCCTAGCGGCCGCAAACCTTATCAAAACTGGCCAACAATTCCCTGAGAAAAACGGGAATACCTGATTCACATTACCCCCTAGGCTCCTTGATAACCACAGGTAGGCACCACAGCAATGCTTCCCTATGGCGTATCTGAATTGAGCAATAGTTCCACGCCGAATAGGAGTTTTTCAAAATACATATCAAATACTCGGGATTTCTCAACGATTACTATTTGAAAAATATTAGGCGTAATAATTTCATTCGGCCTGCACTTCCGGCGTAACTATTCAGCTGGATTAATTTGTTATCTTAATAAAGTGAAACTGAATAATAAAGTAAATAAAAATTATTCGTTCATCAATATTACAAAAACATTGAAATTAATAATGATTGAAACTCATATAAATCGGTACAATTATATGGACGAATAGTGAGACCAAATAGTGGAGTTAGGTATGGTAATAATCAAAACTCCCGAAAATGCAGCATACGAGTGACAACATAATAGAAACAAAATAGTTTAGACCGCTAGGGTACGATTTTCAGAGATTGTATGTCCAAGTCCTGGTCCTGTCCAGGACCACTTTTCCCGCTTTCAACTGTTTCCACTATTTCTATGAGACATTTTCCGACCACATTATTCCCGCTCCGATCGCCGCGCATCATACCCGATCTACCGAAGAATAGGTAATATTTCATTCGAGGATTAACCCTGGATCCTGAAATAAAATCGATCAGCATTATTTGCCACTGTCTCAAAAGCAAGAACTGTTGTTGTAACATAATGTTGTAACAATGTGTATTAGATGGTATTATGAGAAAGGTGAGCAAGTGTGATGTCTAGGGGGTGACCTAAGATTTCTCTATATTGTTTATGGCATGTTGCCAGAATAGAGAACTAATTAAATTTAAAAAGTCTCATTTACATTGGTGTAACAAGAACGTGAGGTCACCTGTGATCCTGCGACCCCTCCAGGACTGTAAACTTCTCACTGAGGAAGTGAGAAAACAGAATCAGTTGAAATTAAGCGTTTTCACGAGGGGATAAAAGAATAGTAAAAGTCGGTTTTATTCTTCTTCTCTTTCAGGACCCTCTCGTTCATTGCTTTACAAAACGAGAACAATTCCGGTCTTTTGTCCGCCACTGCCTGCTTAGAGAGGAAGCAACGCCGGTGTATTCAGCTCCGAGGTTTAATTCAAGAAAACTTAATTTCTCCGGACAAAACGGTGGCTCCCTTGCAAATAATCAAGTGTAAACACGACAGAGTTTTTACAAAAATATCGGGCAGAGTCGATCTATTGGTACATGTTCCGTGCTCCGGGTGGCCATATTCGATTGTGAAATGAAATAAAAAAGTCGAATTTAATAAAAATTCATATGAATTTGCTAGAAACTATAGGTAGGTGCCTACACTTCTTAAAAAGGTTTCTAGCCAGACCTTTGAACAATTTCATCCCCCACGTAACATGTAACAAGAGATGACTGTTGGAACGGAGGGGGATGAAAAGTCGATTTATCTGGAAGATGCCAAAGGTCCATTATTGAAAATAATAAACATAAATCGACATTATTTTGGAATAGTAGCTTCTCAGCTCGGTGAAAGGGGAAAAGCCTCTTATTCGGACAAATATCAATAGGAATCTCCATCAATTGTTGAGACATCGACTTGAAGGGAAATTTTCACAGGACATTAGTGAGATGCAAGTGATTCTAAAAACGTTCTTCGAGATAAGGAAGCAGAAGCTCCTGGGCAATGTTTCCCCTTACAGCCTCAACCACCGACACAAAACGACCTCCACAATCGAATCCAAAAAAAGGTACCTGACTCAAAAACTACACCAAGTATGGCTTCCGAAAACCTCATTAGAGCCAATCCGTGTGGTCCTCAAATTTATCCATTCATCCAAGACTTCATCATTCCAAGACTTCAATTCGAACACCATGGAATACTTTCAGGGTGGTTCCAGAGAAAAAAGACAGAAAGTTGCAGCAGGTAACTACAAGAATTTTCGGACCTGATCGTAACTCAAGCAAATACAAATAATATGGACACACACACTTACGTTGACACCTACCTACATATATATATGGACACATACACTCACACATTCCAGGGATGAGAGGGTCATCGTCGGAGGGCAGAGAAAAGAGGTGAAACAGAAAAATTAAAAGGGTCGGAATCCGCCCATAACCCTAAAAACCCGTTCCTACGGGTATAGTATAGGGAAAACCCGTTGGAAAACTCGTTTTTTACGCCCTTTCCTCGTTATGGGGTTACTTTTTTTTTCAGTATGTGAAGAGAAACCTTCACCCCCGGAAGCGACGTTTTCCATTTTGCCACGCAGAAGGCGGAGGACGAGGAGGACCAAGGGAAAATCGTAAATATGACCGAGTGAAAGTGTGTGTGTGTGTTTATATAAATATTTGAATGTGTGTAACAGAGAGGAATAGAACGAAATGGATTAAAAAAGAGAGACAGAGAATTAGGAGGGGTAGAGGGGGGGCAGTTACAGAGGGGGTGAACCAATATTTGAACTTTTCCTTTTTCTACGATGTGGAGACCTCCAACGCGGCCACAACGTGAAAAAATGGTGGTGGTGGAGTGGAGGAAGGGGTGAGTGTTATTGACTTCGGTGTAGGAGAAATAAATTTTGAAGGAGGTGGAGAGAATGAAAAACTCGTCAGTGGTGAAGCGGGATCCGTCCACACCAGAAGAGAATCGACGAACAAGGGTTCGCAGCATCAATGATCGCCTTCTATCCACAATAGATGAGCATTCTTGCTCAGCAGTGTTCTCAGTTTTCCTGGAGGTCTCCTATACCGGTCACGTACCGACAGCAAGTGGGAACAGTTGGAAATGCTCACGAAGACGTCCACAGTTGCAGACCACTTTTTTGCGTTCGCAGGTGCTCTGTTCGCTGGTAGGTACACGTACTAGATCAGGGTAGGTACACCTACTGCACCTGGGTAGGAACACCTATTGGACCGGAGTAGGGACCCCTACTGCACGAGGATGGGTACACCAATTGATCAAGAGAAGGGTAGACGATGGACGGCTGGGGGGGAGGGGGGGAAGAGAGAGAGAGAGGTTGAATGGGGTCTGAGGGTGAGGGGTTCAGGAAGTTTTCACGACTAAAAAGTTGCCACGTTTCAGCTGCCGAGAACCGCCAGCGCTTGCGAAAGCAAACAAGGGAAAGTTTCCACCTCCACCCAGTACAGGCGGTCGGATAACTAAACTCAAACGAGTTCTTCACTTCCCCCAAAATGTATGAAAACTCGTGAGCGTAAACACATCCACCTCCTCGACCCCCTTCGGACGATTATGATGATCGCCACACTTTTCCTGCTTCACGAGTCGAGTTTACTTCTCTTTCCTAAGCACGTGAGAAGAGATGATTTCGCCTTTACTCGTGAGTGATAACGAGGGTGGCTCTGAGGGCTGAGGTAAGTGAGGGCACCGAGCTAATGAGGGCAGGTCATCTGGAAACAAACAGGAAACGAAAGTCGGCACGGAATTGTTTGCTTTTGCGTAGGTTCGAAAGGAACCTCCCGAAGTACCGAAGTTGGCTTCATCAGGGGTTTAAGCTACCAACTGCGACCATCGATAAGGCTCAGTTACACTTTTGGTGCAACCACGTACGCGATAACGAGAGGTTTGATACAAGCACTGGCGTATGAGTCCTTCTCCTTGTAAGGTCAAATATTTTATCAACACAGAAGCTACTTCCATCAACTCAGATCAAGAAGATTGAACATCTGCTTGTTCCTAGTGTGGTGTGAGGTCCAGCTGATTTTACTGTGATAAGAACTGCAATCTGTCCCAAGGACCTGCTGTGTATTGCATGCTCTGTTTAGAACTCCGTACCTATCTCTTTTTTGAATTATTTAGGGATCACAAAGATGCCAAAATTTCATTATTATAAAAATAAAAAGCTTGGTGTCGTGGGCTACCAATTTCTATGAGTATTTGAGGTAAACTTTGGAGGTTAAGGTTCATAAACGAAGAGAAATAACCTACGTAAGAAAAAATACCTACTTCATAAGAAAAATAACCTACGTTAAATACCCAGCTGGTGTTTTCTGATGAAAACATTTTTGGTACCTAAGTACTAAGTATATTCTGGAATCAGAACAAAATTTATGTACCTACCTAGGAAGAGAAGAGCCTCACAAATTATTCTTATACGATTCTTAATTCATCAATGGTTCATTCGCAGCAATATATAAATCTGGTGTTCGTTCTTCAAAATAATTATGTCCAAGGTAATTTTTTCGGTC
Organism: Lygus lineolaris; assembly: GCA_030264115.1. Classification (NCBI taxonomy): domain Eukaryota; kingdom Metazoa; phylum Arthropoda; class Insecta; order Hemiptera; family Miridae; genus Lygus; species Lygus lineolaris. The sequence goes on along the minus strand of JAEMON010000009.1, from coordinate 12,607,876 downwards.
CCAATTTTGTTGCGGTACATCGGTCGATGAATACTTTAACGAAAAAAAATTACCGGCAGCACATCATCATGCTTATTTTTCGAATTAAGAATAATTTATTGTAAAAAAATGTGTCAGTGAACCAATGACAAAACAAGTGTTCTTCAATAATATTTTCGCAAGAAGAACTAATCATAACATTGCAACTAAAAATAGTCTGCCAAGTGGATGGCACATAGCTTCTTCGCGTACTACTTCATTCTACCTACCGTGCAAAACTGTAAGTTCAAAACTCTTGATCGTATTGATGTTTGTCAGTTTGGACTAAATGTCAACACAATCGTAACAAAATTCACGTTAGCACACATACATGTGTGTGTTGATTCAATCTTGATGAAATTCATAGTGACTTGAAGGGGTTTACCCGCATAATCCCTGTAATTTCAACATAATCGGAGCAGAAACTCTGGAAGATATTTCTGTAACAAGGAAGTGGGGACAGACAGACTGACACACAACCAAATTTGTTCAGGAAGCTCTGAACCGTGAAATTTCAATTTTGGAGGGCAACCATTTTTTTGATTCTGAGAGTGGAAACAAAGCTTCCACTACCTTCAGTAGACTTGGGTGTCAGAGAAGAAAAACGAAAATTATCATGATGATTCACGCAATATAAATTGATGCCGACCGATGACAGCAACGAAAAATACGGCAACGTTTCGGCACAAATAGAACACTCATCGTTCGGCCTCCTAGGGTTGACTGAATTGTGTAAAAAATGGGGATGGATCGTCAGGCAGGAGTCGAGTTACGATATGCCTCCTCCTACTTCTCAGAAACAAGACTAAGGGTGCAAAATATAAAACAAAACTATAAGTATAAAACTGTAAGTATAAAACTTGATGGGTCATACATATTGCAGTTCATAATTATATCAAGCAGTCATTTGAAAATTTTAATATTACAGTTTTTGAAACCACTCAAGCCACCTGAAAACGTGGGGGTGAAAGGATCAGGTAAAAACGTTTAACGGAAAAAGGTGGAAACAGCCTATGTATGGGGGCAATAAATTGTTTGTTTTTTTAATAAACGGATCATGTAGAGCGAGAAAATACTTTTAAGGAAAAACATTTTAATTTTTTTAAATAAGAGGAACTTTAAAAAGTCCTGGAAGCATAGATTTACGTTTTTCTCAGAATGACCCTACTCGCTGAATATCGGTGACGGAAATTGATGGAAAGCGGTTATTCTGATCATTGGGCCAAACAACGTAGATATGTCGATGACGTCACGCTCTGCTACTAAAGAGAAAAAAAACCTACAACCCGCCCGCTCCATCATGCTGCCTCAAGTGATAAGGCGTTTTGTTACCGAGCGGGTACGCCAAGTGCTTACCTGGCCATACATCTACCACACATGACTTGTTTGGAGTTATTTCGCTTGTGCGTGGCAGCTCTCGTCCACGTGTTCAGTTTGTTGGGGAAAATCAATCAAATTATCAAGGAAAAACGGGGGATTGTTGATATTTCCGTAAGTGATAATCTAGATACGAGAGTGGCTGCTGTGTTTCTGACCCCACTTGCCAGATGAAATGCGATGCGGAATGTGGACGGTGGGAGATGGAATGTGGGTGAGGGAAGAGGGAGGGGAGTTGAATGTGGAGGGGAGGAAGGTGGAATGTGGAGGGAAGGGGAATATGAAGGAAGCTGCATGAGGAGTAAAGTCATGGACGTCCATCATCATAAAGTTCAATATCGTAAGGTGGATGGGGCTTTGGAGGCGGAGGGCGGGAAAGATAACGGTTTAATCCTTCAAAAGATTCGTTCCGAGCCATTTAACGGAAAACAAATGGTATGAAGGGAAAGCCGTTTGCCCCCTCGCCGCCCCTCCCACCCATTCCCACACCAAACCTCCGAGTAGCATTGCCACATCACATCCCCTCATCCACGCCCGTACTTCCACGTATAGGTGTATAGCTTTTTCCAGAAAAATTCATGATTTTTTCAACCAATTTCATAATTTTTTCAACTAATTTCATACATTTTATTTAATGAGGTATTATTTTCAAGAAATCATGGGTGAGAAGGGAAGAAGGAACCATGTAGTGATTTGCAACCAGACGTTTTAGCGAATTTTCGACGAAAATTCAG
>JAEMON010000009.1:12543539-12572740 GCA_030264115.1 Lygus lineolaris | reverse complement strand
TTTTCTACAGTCATTTGGGCTGAACCGTAGACGAGTAAAAATCCAATTACTTTTAGTACGTACAACTGTTGTTATGTAGTACTTTTTGGTAACTTTAACAAATGTTTGGACCAGGTATGAAATGTCATCGGAGTAACCTGATGAGATCCGAATATCCAGCAGGGAACGTTGCAACGTTGATTCCAAATATAGGGCAGTTTAATCAACGTGATTTTCCTTATAATATTTATGTTGAATTCCAGAGTTCAACTCTGAACCGTCAAAAACATATTCCAGGGAGAATAATAATTATATTATAAACAAACTCCCCTGGGTCCCAATATTTTGGGACACAATCTAGTAGCGCCATTTCAATGGAAGATTTGCGAAAATTATTTGATAAGAACGTCTTAATGTTCGCTATCCAATGTGTTTTCTCCTGGTGATTTATCGTTCATCCCAGAATCGCTGGTTTCCTGTTAATTGCAAATTTTTTTTTAGGATGATGGTTTTTACGTACAACCTCTTAACCTGCTACTTAAAATATACCTAGTGTACAGCAACGTTCGAATGACCGTAATAGGAAACAATGATCTCTAGTTCCATGTAGGTATGCCGGTAATCGTAGAGGAGAAGTGACAATAAGGAGGTTGACATGCAGTAGTGCTAGAATAGGGTTTCTCTGTCTAAATCAATGATTCCAGAGAGTAAACTTGACGTGCAATATTTTGCATTGTCTGTTGTTCTGTCGTTAATAATCGATTTTGACGTATGAATAAATTTCTATATTTCAACTTCGGTAGTGAAGGGTGGATTGATTCGTTAAAAGATCTTAACAGTCGGTCCAGATCAAACATACTTACCGTGCGCTTGACCTTACCTGACGGGGATAAAATGATACACTCATTCTGAATCATCCTTCGACCTCCATTATTTTCCATAGACAGAAAGTTGTATGTTCAAGTCAAAATCACGTATTTTTGCTCCTTTAAATGGATTTGACAACGGAGAGCTTCACACCAGTTTGAATGAAACCGTGGAACGTGCCGCGGCCGACTTCAAAAATAAACAAAGGAAAAATACGGGTTTCCATTATAAGGATCAAGGTCAAGGGATTAGATGGTGAGAGGGTCGGATTACTCCCTTAAGAAGGGGCGACCAAATTAACAAGAGATTTTTATTCGTCTCTCTCAACACGCTTTCTTCGTAGTGAACCTCGAATATCATTACCTACGTCCTCGGAACACCCATCAGCGCTCCGGATTACCCTGTTTTGAGCTTCAATTTTACCTCGTGTAGCTCAGCGACACCAACTCATTCCAATTTTTGATGGAAATTTACGTGAAAGGAGATTAGGTAAGGAGGATCAAGTTTCTGAGAAAAATGTTGGTCGAGTGGTTTTGACTGGGACACGTGGAGAATCCAGGTGGAAAATCTTTTTGAAAAATGCTGGAACGGTTAATATTTTCTACACATATCACTCATCTGCTAATAATATTATTGGTTAAAATAACGATTAGCCCAATACACTTTCCGGTTATTTAGATCAAGGATTTCAGAGTAAGTACCTGGGGTAATAATTCAACGAGATTGACAATAATTATTACAATTTTTGTAATAATTGGTGGAATTATTGTCCGAGGGTTTTAGGTCCTTCATAACGTAGGTTACTTATGTAATTCAGGAACTAAGGAAGTTAATAAAACTAAACAAGAAACTCGTTTCGGCAAAAACGAGAAAAAAATTGCAATTGATCAGCTGGAATTTGGCCTATTATGGAAGCCTTGCGATTTACAATCGTGTCACTGCTCTTTTTCCTAACAGGTAGGGAACGGTTGGTTCTAAATGTGATGCATTCAAAATTTAAAACTAGCCGAAATCGTCTGATTACCATTCAACATTAATTTCGGAGGTTTATTGAGTATTATTTTATTTTCCAAGTTTAGAATCTATCAGTAGGCCCAGTAATGTGAGAATATCTGGTATGGAATATATGGTGTGATGTGTAATAATTTCAGAGCTTTCTAACGCGTGGTGAACGATTTTTGTGGGGTGGAAAATAAGGCAGCTACATTCTCTCTAGCATCGAATGGTTGTAGCTAAGTGAGAAGCGTTAGAAAACATTCGGTGTCGGACGGTGGGACAAATTCCACTGAATAGCCTGCGGATTTCTACGGAGACAATTTTCAAAAATGTGCATACCTAGCAAAACTTTAGAGTCATTTCAATAGCATTTTCTTTTAAAGTTCTCTGATATGAACCAACAAGGGAAAAGAGAAGAGCGGATTACGTCTTGGCAGTCATTCCTCGAGGTCATTATGTTTTATCCAAAGTTTTTCTACCTGTTGGACATGACGATTCCAAACTAATTGACATTTCCTCGCCAAACGGCTGGGTTTAGGGAGGAAGCTATGCTAAAGGAAGTTGTAGATTTACGTAATACAAAAATTTCGTCTGTCGCCCACCTAGGGAAGCGAAAGTGTACCTCCAAGGCATCATCGACATATTCATTGACTCACTCATTTCACAAAAGCGAATTCTTAAATGGGATTCCTAATTTGCCTGACACCTAATATAATATGGTCACTAATGCCACCCGCCGCACCTCCGGACCTATTGCACCAATCCAAATTTTGCCACTTATGTTACTTATGTACATCTATATTTACCCAACCATCGTTACCAGATTATTTTACCTTACTACTCAATTTAACTCTAAAATTTCCAATGTATTATTATTACGTTAATGTGTCATTTATGAATTACTATCCAGCTGACAACTTACGGTTACTTGTGCACTTTGTTATCTTTGTAATTGGGCTCTGCCCGTATTAAAACCAAAAACACAAAATTTGAAATTAAACCCAATCCTGTGCGATTATTCCTTCCAAAAACAACAGCAGGGATCACCAGACGCCCACCCCCTCCCCACCATATAGGCGCCACTCTTACGGGTGGTATAAAGCACTTTCCTGTTCCTTAGGATCTCTCCTACAATATTTCCAATGTATTATTATTACGTTAATTAAGTAGTATAATTATTACGTCCGAAGAGAAAACTCCCCTCCATCACCCGGTCTACTACATTAGATATCGAATAGTAATAATTTTGGTCAATTAATTGTAAGGTACCTACACGCCATTTAAGGTGTTGGTGGGTGTTTGGTCGTTTAGCCGACGGACGGATTTTTTATTTGACTGTCGGATTCTACGTGTATTGAAACATAAAACATCCAAATTTGTTTGGGAATAGAAAACGGGAAACATTTTTCTGGTTCAAAACATTAATATTGAAATGAGACGAGAAGCAAGAATTGTTATGTAATTTTTTAATCATTGAATAGAAAAAATAAACTAATTAATACCTGATTATTGTAGAAAAAAAGGTTGGCAAGTTTCCTCACAGAGCATACCAAGTACGTATAATTAATTCTCGATTTGGCCTCAAAAATCCATCCTGTCCTTAAAATAACCTATCATTAGCGAATTTGTCCCAAATTCCAAATTTGACCTTTTTTCGCTTTCGGAAATTCACAAAAATAACTATCTATTCGATATATGAGCAAACGTCTTAGTGTATATGTACATTGCGTGAAATGCACTGTCAATTCCATCGTTTTGGGATTAGAGAGAAGTTCATTGCTGAATGGTTCAATTATTTAGCGTACCTCCTCATTCGGAAACGTTTTTGTATCCGACTCCGTTTCCATTAGCTCCATCAAACGAACAAATAGACCTCCAAATGCGGTTTCCCTCATTCCCCCCTCGGACTGATTACACTCATTCCGTTCGGACAGTCGAAGGGACGATAAGTTAATCGACTGGAGGGTCGAGTTTCCCCACAAATCGGTCTGGGATGCCTCCGACGTCCGAGGGTGCGGTGAACCCCATGCGAACCCTCAGACTGAGTAGACGTCGGATATATGAGAAAAACTGACCTCCCTCAAACTATTAACACAACTTCAATAGTAACACAACAAGCCGGGGAAGGGTGGTAGCCATCAGCTCCCTCTGAAATATTGATGACGATCCTATCAAAGATGGATGGAGGACGTTTGTCCTTATTATTACAAGACATTTCCCCCACCCACCTTCAATAACCTCTTTGTGGACTTCCAGGCTGTAATCTTGGCTGTTATTCTCGAGTACCAAGTCACCAGTTCCTGAGATGTGATCCAGGGATATATGTTATCTTCTTCCAATGAGAAACATCAAATTTTGGAAGTGACGGCAACGAAAAAGTTGCCAACAGAGGAGCGAAGATGGATCAGCCAAACCCACTAATTGCATTCACTGCTTCATAAATCGAATTCGTAGGGGCTGAAATTGAAACTTTATACATACAGGTGTACCTACATGTATCCACAACTCGGTATAACATAACTGCCTAAAGCGTGGAGAAAGTTTCAGGAGGGTAAGGGGAAGTTGAAATGGCGGAAACACCGTCGTTTTTAGAACTTTGTTAGTGTGAATGACATTTTTTTAAAAGGTAAAGCTAACAAAAATTACGTTGAGCGTGATTGTTTTTGGTCCAAATCTGAGTTCGTTATGAAAAGGTTCGCCTCGCAATATTGTAAGAATTTCTGTCTGATGGGAAGAGATTTTTTACCACTAAAAAATCACCGAGAGATCAAGACAAGACAGAAGTTAGTGAGTCGGTGATGCCACGCAACCCTACATCTACACCGTTATTTAGGCGCCACTAAAGCTACATTAGCGTAAAAGTTTTGCTGCAAAATCCGCTCGGCGGCAAGAGAGATAAAAACGCGTGGCTGGTAAAACAATAAATTAGGTCTCTGGTTGGAACTCCTGTTATCCCTTCCGGATGGCGGCTGCACGTGACCTCCGAACTTGGACTCTCCCTCTGCATGCACCCCCGCAGTTCTGCCTCCGAATAATGAAAAACAATTGGGTCATATAAATAGCATAACTAAACCAGAGGATTTTCACAATTTTGATTAATAATCCTTGCATAAAAATACTTATGAAGTACCTGATACAAAGCAGAAGTACTTTCTGGATGAGAGCTACCTTTACCTCGTTTACGTTCGTTACGTTTGGGTTTGTGTATTGAATATGGTGATGTACGTGTATCGTACCAAATAGCAGAGTTTGAAATGTACCTAACTCCAAATATTCAATGATTGATTTTTCTGTAAATGAAAAACAAGTTGATTAAATCAAAGTTCGACAAGAAGTGTAATTTTCCTATTAAACATTGCTTTAAATGCACAACAGGAGTCACGGGTAGAAAAGGTGGTGGTCAGTTTATCTAAGCACCACAGTAGCTACTTGAATTCTCTATTTCAATCGTTTAAAATGTGACAGTTTCAAAAGTAACTACCATTCTAAAATTCTTGATTTAGATACCCGACGCGTAAGGGTAAGTTTACACTGCCCTCGATGATTTCAATAACTCGACTGTTCATCTGTACATACAACGGTGCAAGGCTACCTATACTATACTCCACTTATTGACCAAATCTCAGTTCTCCTTCCTTCTCACCATACTTCAACTAGTAGAAACAATAAGCATCATTATTTCAAATGGCTATTGCAACAGCCATAATTATTTCAATGGCTATTGCTGTAACACCATTAAGTGACAACCTGCGAATGGTTCAAAATGTCGAGGGATTCTTGTTCAGCGTGGTAGATGATGGGGAACAAAGGTTGTTTTCAAGTTTGTTCAATGAGAGGAAAAACGGAAACATACTACCTCGTCCGATTTACCGACGGCCCGGGCCTAAAAACTGCATTGAACTTGATTAAGTTCAAGAGCAAGCTTGACTGTAACATGAATACCTTATTGATGGTCCACACCGAGGTAATGAGTTCCCAATTATTGTATGAACTAAGGGTGATCTCGTTGATGGAGGAAAGAGAACTTGAGGCGGGTCATAAAATAGACTTAGCGCTTAACCGAGTTATGAAGGGACCTTGAGAGTTAACGGGCTTCGCGATCAAGGGCAGTTTAATTAGAGCAAATGTACCCAACAATGCAGAGCAGCCCAGGAAAGGTACCTTATCAGACCACGTCACGCCATTTAGAGGGGAAAAAATGAATTTACGACTCGAGCTTTGTTGGTTGGATGGTGTTAGTGGGGAGGATATTAAGGGGGGATTTGGGGCGATAAGGATCCCCCAATTTCTCACTGTGAGGTTATTATTTCCATTGTGACTGCTACAGCCTAGCGAGTGCTCGTTCGCATGGCGCTAAGTGATAGAGAGATCTCCGAGAATATCAAGTGGCTGTCGCTGGAGATCCTACACCCTTGATTTTCTTTGTGAAATTTTGAAATAAAATTCGAACAAAAAAGGCTGGAGAACGTCAATAATGTTCTAACTGTCTATATCAGGGGTTCTTAAAATTTTCCCGGTCTTGCCCCCTAGCACCATGATAATTCGTTGAGCCCCCCTCTAGGGCCTAGACGATCCCCTGTGAATGACTATAGTACCTACCTACCGTGTGCACATTTTGAAATTGGCTCTTTAACAAAAATAAATCGATAGGTCAGAGAACTACAGCGATAATGATTCATGTTTTAATTACGCTTTCACTATAAGTCATTAACACGAAAGAAAAATACTCACTTTTGAGAACAACATGAACTTAGAAACTCTATTGAAACAAATTCTGACCTTCATGATACAGGCTAATACAGTGAAATTCGGTAATGTGACATTCACCAGAATAGTTGGGTATTGAACTCAGCTGTGACCTTGGTCTTCTGACGCCTGTCCGTTCCAGTCCGTTATCTTCTTACCCTATGCTACTATTATTATCTACTATTTACAGACAGTCTGCTTCCCCAGGGAGGTGCGCCCTCCAGGTTGAGAACCACTGGCTTATAATAATTGAAGCTAGAAACATAATTCCATAGGTAGGTGTTCAATTTTCCATTCGCGTCCACGCTACATCAAAACTAGTGAAACTTGGTATCTTTAGAATTGGTTCGGTTTTCAGGTAGGGAAGGAAAATCATAAATTAATGGATACAACCACGTGATTCATATCGGAAGTTGTTTCTATTTTATGAAAAAGTGAATCCTGTCAATTTTATCAAAAGCCTTGGAGAGTTTGGGGTTGGGCTGAGGCCTGAAATTCTTGCTGGCTTCATCCCCATGCACGTAGAAACCAAGCCACGAAATCGGACTTTTTTTTCATTTTCAGAGGGGCTGCAATCGTGGTCATACGCAAACAAACATACATTCGTCCAAAGATTGAAGAACGTTTATCAGATGTCAAGCAGAACCATTCTAAGGAGGTGTTCATGAAAATGGGGTTTCTGCCGATCGAAATAGTTTCCCTTTACCTTGCAGGTGGGCTGAGGAAAGTAAAAATGGGTATATGTACTAGTGCATAGTAGTAAATACTAGGTATAGTACCTTTTTAATAGTGTTGGGTACACTGCATTTCGCAACGCTTTCGTTGTTGGTTATTTCGAGTAAGGCATAACATAAACGACATTCCGTGAGCATGTTTATTGAAATTGGACTGAAATTTATGTTTGGGAGAGTTTGCTTTTGGACAGAGGTTGCCATTGATTTGCGAGCAAATGAAATTCATAAGAGACCATCCAGTCATTGTCTATAGGAGACCATCATCCAAAAGTTCTAACCCGCTGAATCCCTGCAAGATTCATCCAATTGAGGAATGAAAATTAAGAAAGTTGCAGGGAGGATTTGTGGGAGGCACACTGACAGACGTAGGCTAGAACAAAATTGTTCAAGAAGGTGTAAAACTTAAAATGATTGGAAATTTTAATCTTGGAGTGAAACTAGCCTATAAGTGAACAAAATGCTTCCCTTACCTGGGTATACTCTAAAGCAAAAGGAGTAGGTATTGGTAACTACTTATAAAATAGGGAAAATGTGAGAGGAATAGGTCAGAAGAACTCTTGAGGCGATGTGGGTTGAAGTGAAGGAGGATTTGTCCACGACACAGTATGACCATCACGACCGACCAACGGAGGGGTTGTAGATGGGATACGGAGGGGACGGCAGGGGCGGGGAGATTAACAAGTAATATCTAATGGATTCTTGATGTTCTCCTCGCTAACCCAAGGAATCGCCTAACTGCAAAACGTGATTTATGTTAATGTCCTCAGCAGTGCAACTCCATCGGGGTCCTTTCCTCGGGTTGAACATCGCTCATCTACTGTTACCAGAACAATGAGACCGGCCATGTGCAAATAGTCCAGTTTTGGTATATTTGTGCTACGTCGTACATTTAGTATTTACATCGGGGCCAAATGGCCGTTGTCCAGCGAAAATTCAGCTCCACTACACATTTACAAGAAAGTATCTGGTTGACACTTTTTTGAACAAGATACTAAGCAGTGCCGGCTGCAACATTGTGTACTACAAATCGAGAAACTGCATCAAATATTTCCTATCAAGTATTGTTGGCTTCTTCAGGTGTAGGTGTATAATAAAATAGTATTTCAGCCAAAAACATTACAAATAATAGGTTATACTGAGCGAGCATTGTAAAATACTTGTAGGTTGGTACCGACAAACAACCCCCCCTCCACCCGACTTTTTTTTCTTGTTGGGAGTAAAATGGCGTTTTTAGCATATTTGGGCTCTTGAATATGTACGTAAAACATTGCTAAATATTTTCATGTCTACACCAAAGATCACGAACAGTACAGTCTTTGTGATATCTTGTTTGAGAATGAGTGTGATAAATGTTTTGAGGTTAATTCAACAAGAGACACAGTTACATAACTACACCAAAGAATTCGAGTTTAGGGGAGGACTTGTATCACGCCATCCTCATCCAATAATAATCCCATTTAGAATATTTTATTACATTGTTGGCCAAGCCAATAAAAAGTTATTATTTTCCGGATGCTGGGGTGGTCTTCAGCCCCCTGTGTTCCATCACAGGTTGCTTTCAGGACTCCCTAACTTGAACATACACTGTAGATGATGGTGAATTTGAACTGGGATTTATTTTTCGCATTATCGAAAATTGGGTATTTTATGGCCTTTTAATCTCATGGACCATCTTGAACAGTTTTCCGGAACAGTCTCTGCAAACTAGAATGAGTGCCGCTCATAATATCTTGGTGAACTCAACCTACTTATGGAGTTGGATAGACAATGAAAACAGATGATGATCATCAGTTACGAGGGGAATTTCATACTGAACCAACCCTAACAAAGTCCAAAGCAACTTTAGCTGTCCTTCATTTTTCCCCCATTTTACGAGTAAACGGTGCAGTCATGAGAATCCGAGATGAAAAACCGTATCCCAGGGATCGCGAATTCTCTTTCTTTACGACCGATAATGTTTACGCTTTGATAGACTACATCACTTTTTCACGAGTTTCCATCTTTATCTGAACTTTATTGGCATCGTCCTTTATAAGACTTCTGATAGAGATAGTGGAGGTCACTATGAAATATGAGGAAGGTGCGCTTGAAAGTTGCCATTCTCTGCAGTTACAGTTAGCAGCAACAATGAATGTTATCAACCCTTGTTATGAAATCAACATTTTTCGTTTATACTGTTGACCTCTCTCAACCAATAACATGCAGCCTACCCAATTAATTGACTTTTTGTCGTCAAAGATTGGGCTATAATTCATGATTATGGGTCGGAAATCCTTTGATCTCAGATTAAGATTCAGCACCCACAATACCCACTCAAGCCAATTTCGAGCTCGAAATTCCGTTTGGTTGAGTTTAAAATGGCAGGAAATGTCTGTTTGGCGGGATTAGATCCAACCCCACCCACTCTAAAGCTAGAAGAGTTCAAGATCCTCTTTCGCTCATCGGATACTTCTCAATAAGGATGTTGAACAAAGCACTGTTATTCATAATTTGGATTTCCAGAAATAACCATGATTACAGTATGTAAGTGTAGTTGGATATACTTTTTCCAGGGTAACGCAATATAGTGACGGACGCATTTTTGAAAATTCGTTAAATTACCAACATTGAAGATTTGAGATATGTTGAATTTTGTTGTGTGTGTTGTCTTTAATACATTTCAAATGAAAATGAAATTTCGAAATACAAATTGAATGAATTTTTCAAAGCATATTTTAGGAAATATTATTTAAATGATGGGGAAGATAAAATCATAAGGAAGATTATTGTTTTTCAAATGTCTTCCTACAAATTCTCCGAGGACGTCCCCGAAGTTAGTGATGGCGCTTTCCAATTTTGGTCTTATTTTCAATAAGAAACCCTTGAAATCGAGCACGGGAGAAGAATGTGGAATATAAATATGGCTGTTAATAAAAAAATTCGGACAGACAGACCGATAGACAGACATGGAGCCAAATTTGTTCAGAAAGCTCAAAAAATGGGAGTGGACATTTAAATTACCTATGGAGAACTAAAATTTTTTTTATCTTCAAAGTGGAAACAAAGCTTCCGCTACCAGACTCGGAAGCTAAAAAATCCCGAATCATCTGTAAATCATAACATTTCGGAAATTCGCCTCAAAACTTTCCCATCGGAAACGTCTCTAATAAGGCTTCCACAGTCATTTCAGATCCCCCATTTTTTTCGTAGGTACTTCATATTGGCTCAATCAACCCAAATTCTAATAGATATACGAATGATTGCCAAATCGATTTTCCTATTATGTGTGACGGAGTCATTGTTCGCCCGTCCTTTGCCAGCCTTGTTAACGTGAGTTAAATTCTAATACATTGAAAATATATTCCCTTTAAGCGTTTCAACTTCCGAAGATTTGGCATTTACCTACATCTTCCTCTCCCTCTTTAGTATTCATAGCATCACGATTATACTAGAATAAATAGTCGAATCTATACCTTTTCTCGCATTACTCTACAATTCCTTCATCCCTCCTAAGGTGACGCTGGAAGTTTCAAACGCTGGAAACGTCGTCAGGCTGATACGGAACGAAAACGCGAAGCTCATCTGAAAAAAGTACTCGTAAAGACGCCAAAGCTTTTTCTCCTAACAAACAATGTCTATACTTAACGCGTATAGATTGTGAAATGGACGTGGCGCTTGGACCACCTACTCAGAGCAAAAAGACATGTTCATGTCACAATGAATCAGCGTGAAGCGTTGATACTAGTTTTTTCTTCATTTTTTAGATAATTTTGGGCGAGAATGCCGCTGCGATATAAATAATCCTCCACCCTCGCAAATATTCACTCACCTTATTGAATATTCAGAAAAGGGGGTTCCTCGAGTCTAGGATGTGGAGAGGATTTCCAGCTGGCCCGGTCGAGGTTCCTCAGTCATTCTTACATTTCTTTGCTTCGTTGGATCTTCCGCTAAACTAAATAATGCATGGACGCCGGAGATTTTATCCCTTCCTTTCCCATGATTTACCCCCAGACCTAACCATACCTCTACATACTTCCCGCCATACCCCTTCCCATATATGTATCATACCATAACTCTCTCCAAACCCGATGATAAATAATGTTCATGGGGGCTTTTTTGTGCTAGAAGCATATAATTATTGAGGTTTTCCTTTTCACAAACATTAATAATTCAGGATCGAAGGGTCTCCTAAATAAGACGAGAAGTCAGTTCGTAGGAAACCTTAGTAGGTACCTAAGTGATGATGTTACTTTCGAAAGGGAACATAATGTTTATTACCCAATTTCCTTCAGAAATGTTTTTCAATGCATTTCTGCAAGCAAAATGAACTCTTCATTCTCTTTGGGGATCCACATCCAATGGCACGTATCACCTTCAAATTAGCTGGTAAAAATAGGTGTTCCCACCTGAATGGGTCATATCCATCCCATTCAAAAAGGAATTAATATATCTAAGTCATAAAGTTGCATGATAGTATTGTAGGAGTTAATTGAGTAATTACTTTCAGTCAAGCTTTGGTTCGACCGATTTTGACAGTATATGGTACTACTACTTACGCCGTGTTTGTATGCTTGTGTGTTTGACTGTTACTGACATACCACCCAAATAGGGCCGTGATGTTCGCTAATCTGATCTATTTGACTGGAAAGGAACAACACAGAAGTACCTAATACAATAATTTATTGTATTAGATTCGATGTGAGGGCAGGAGCTGAGGTCAACCCTTCCTTCAAGACGGATCAGTGGTGCGGGTCTTAGCATAAACTAGGTACCCCAAGTAATAAAAATATTGATCGATATACACGGGGATCCTATACTGTAATAATTATAATGTTGATGGCTCCGACACCGGAATCTAACTAATGACTACTAGTTTTCTCCATCACAATATTCAATATGGAATGATAGCGAAATTAATGACTGTTCTACGTAGCAATCCTCAAGCCCTGGGGACAGTCTCACATTGAAGCAGACAAACCATACCTAGCTAATAGGTACCACCATACCTATTAGCAACCATACAACCACTTTTCACTGCAATAATTGATGCCAATAATAGGTATGGTGATTGTAAAGACATCAGAATCATGATGGTGATTCTAGTGTCTTTATTGTAATCATCAACATTGGGTTCGGTAATCAACTGTAGATAATACGATGGGTTTAATAACGATCCATCCCGCTCAATGAAATCTGAACTGTTCATTTAACAGACATCATTCTGGTACCTTTGGAACAGCCACAGAAGTTCGTTTCAATGAATTCAATTGTCACACTTCGTAAAGAAAAGTAGGTAGTGAAATGGCACGATATTTCCCTAGTGACGAAAGTTTTTTCTCAATCAACATCACTAAGGAAAGCCGATTACGAAGAGGGTATATACGACATCTAGAACTACTGTAGCTAAATATACTAGGATACCTTAGTACCCTAGACTGCGCTAGTATTCTAGTGTCCTCAGGTGTAGCCTATAATATTGCCAGGAACTTAAACATCATTTTGCAAAAAACCTTATGAATAACGGTGCAGCCGTTCGAGCCACAAACCTTCACAAACAGACCCAGCTTAATTAAAATGTTATAAAGAGAAGATGTATGCTACCCTTGAAGTTCCCACTGCTCAGGAACCAAATATGCTCCTACATGCCTATAAATCATTTAAAAAATTAATAACCAGTACGAAGGTCAGCCATTATTTTACGAGTACCACTTGTTACCATCATAAAAAGGTTGGTATGAAGTGGTGAGGTGGCTCGGAAATCCACTTAAATACATCATACTGTTCGACGAGAACTGCCTCATCTAACAAAAATACTAATATCGGCAGAGCCGTAAGCCGCACTCGTAGCCGCAAACTGAGATTACACAGCCGCCACGATTGATCTAGGGAAGCGTTAATAAAGCTCCAGCCCTGATCGATGGAGTACATTTCCCGGTGGAGACCAGAAGCTTGGAAAATATGAGCCGACCAAATAGGAAATATGATGAAACGTCTAGGTAATTCTCCGTGTAATGGGTGTGAAATGGACGCCAGGGGAGAGGGGTGGTGTATCATGGATCACACTGCTGAGTGGAAGGTTTCTTTTTTCCTGCAAGTCTCGCCTCTCCACTCCGAAGGTTCTTCTCTCTTTCCCGCAAATGACTCCCGAGTATTACACGGCACATTTCACCCGAATGTCTGGATATATTTTATACCGGAGAAAATTTTCCTTCGCCTTTCCCGCAGGATAAAGGGACGGAGGAAAAAATGAGTGAGGGGAATCCTCGAGAAAAAGGAAAATATGGGACGCGGAGAAAATTACATTGATAGACAATGATATCGCGGTGGTAGGTATCTGAAGGGAGGGAACTGTGATTGAAGATGTAGCTATAACGGAGATCTCGTACTTGGGAGGTACAAAGGTTAGATAGCTCGAGATCCAATCTCGGGTATTGGTAGAAGAAAAAGGGGAGCTCAGGTGGGTCATAAATAGAATTAGGAGGGCAAACCGAGTTATGAGGAGGACTCTAGAGAGATGGTTATAGCCGAGGATGGCCTTCGAAGGTCCTTGGAGGCCGGGAGGGGGATAATGTGGGACAGGGAAGGGTGCCTATCTGGAAGGGCACCTATCATGGAAGGGTCCCTATCAAGGAAGGGCACCTATCAGAGCCAGTTTAATTATAGAGGATGGGAAACGACTCAGTTGCACGGGTCATTATTGGACGACCCAACTATTCCGTCGACTCAAATGTGTGAAAGACCCCACCATCACAGACCCTTACAACCTTTTCGGATATTGGATATTACTACCTACACTAAAGCCGAATCTTTGCACGAACTTAATGGAATTCCTAGAATCCTATATAAGTGGTGGAAGCTTCAGCGAAACTCAATAGTAATTTTTTAAACGATTCAAGGGGTTTAATTATTATAAATTGGAGAGATGTACTCTAGGAATCAAATTGTGGACTTCGATCCATGAGTTCTTACTTTGAGGATAGGTATAAGATCTCACTGACAGCACAGAACAATTACTTCGAGTAATAACTATGCTAGTGATTGAATTCCCTATACACTTTGAACCTACTATAATTTTTATTTTTTTGCTCATATTTGCTCATTTTTGCTTTTTATTTTTTTGATCATACTAACAATGGTTCTAAACTAGACCACCAGTGGTCTCTATGGAGAGCAAAGTGTGAATTAGCACAACTAAAAGTACATGGAGAAAATATGGAAAATCAATATAGGGAACAAAATAATATGGAAAAAACACAACAAAAAACTAGGAAAATTCGAGATTTGAACCCCTCGATATCTCAAATACCGTTCAAGTGCTCTACTATTCCCGAATCATGGAATGGAAGAACTATGAGACTAGCAATTTCTTATCAATAGGCAGTTCTACAAGCATTCTCCACGATTTTATAGCAATTGCTTTTATGATTACCTAACGCATGTCTTGTACGTTGGCGTCTTGGAGCGTTTTAAGCGTTTCGAGAGCTACAAACGCCACTAGAGTCCTCTATGCGAATTGTTGAACCACCCATTATAGAGTTTTCCTACAAGTATTCACCTGCAGAAAAACGCGAGGAAGAACATCGCCTTGGGAAGGGAGGGGGGTCCTACGTTGGACACTTCTGTGCTTTATGCTGATCGCGAAGACGCGCGGGTCGTAGAACAAAGCTCCGAAACGCCTACTTAGGAATGGTAAATATTCTCATCTTTAGTTCAATACTCGGTTTAATATAATAGCTTTCTATCATAACATTTGCTAACGTCACAAGTTTTCCGTTCATTGTTAGCCTCACTGCGGATTCACCAGCTGTTTTCAATTGGAGGTTTAAAAACAGAAACAAAGTAGAAAGTAATTGAAGGCGTAAACAAGAGAAACCTGTTGGGGAGGCCAAGACATTGTGATGGTGATGGAACAGTACCTATACCGCCGTCAGACGTCTCATCACTCCGGATTTTCTTCACTAAGAGACGGGACGCTGTAACAGGGCTATTATTCACCCTGCGGACACCCTTTCTTCCCCCCAGAAATCCTTCCCTCCTACTCTTGAAAACCTCCCTTCATTAATTCGTATTACTTAGAAGGTGTCGTGGGATCGGTTGGTTCTCCCCTCCCTAGCGTTAATTCGGTGAACCCTCTCCTCGAAGTTTCGGAGGGGGCAAACGGATTATATCAAAGGGTTTTTGAGTGATGAAGAGAAAAAGTGTGAGTAACCTTGCACTTGTCTCCTCCACCACACCTTGGTCTCCCCTTTGGAAAAGGGACCCCCCTCGTGGCGTTGATTAAAGACTTCCACTAATAATGGACTTGAACAAAAGAGGGGAGCTTACACGAGTGTTGCCCACCACCGACCGCCTACTAATAAAAATCCGAGCAAGTTTGATTGCGTTTTTTAGGATCTTCTGTTGTTGATCCTGATTGGAATGGGTCACCACTAAGCTGAGAGGGAAAATAATTATTTAGATACAAATCCGTTTTGTATAAATCTTGCTGAATCCGATCCTGTGAAAAGAACCATTGGTTACGACTGATGTCTTTGTGTGTGTTGTGACCATAATATTTACGAATTATCTACGTATTACACAATCTTGAGTACGGTACCAAAACGTTAATTTCACGTCCCATTTGATTCAAAAGATCGAAAACATTTTATAGGAAAACTCCCCTGTGAAGAATTCGTATTTGACGAGGAAATCAATGCTTCTGGATCACTGAGCGTCGTATGGAACGACACAACGTAACTTACGTATAAATTCATGGAATTAGAGACAAAAATATGTCATAGAACAGAGGGGATTCCGAATTGGTCGTTTACCGTCATTAATAATTTAGTTAGGCCTGGAGACACTAGTGAGGTATCGCCCAAACCTGCGGGTAGCCAAATCGCACCTAATGATCAATAATTCCCGTGATATAACAGGACCGGTCACATATATGCGAGGTATGCGTATTGTGAGCCGAAATCCTCCGTGCGGAATATTAACACTATTGTGTACAAGGAAATACCTCTAACGCCCACACAATACACTCACACATATTCACTTCACGTACATACACATTACACATCACTACACCCTCTCGCCTTCCTCTCCTCTTCGGATTTTGGGTCAAACCGACACGAAATGGCCATAAAATCATTCACCGTGGCGTCCATACGTGTCGTATACACGGGGTTTCACTGAGCGGCCGCAGTTTGTGAACCAGTTGGGAGCGGTGAATTTAGCTTCGATTGAAAATCTAACCGTAATCTCGCAGTGTAGCAAGCGATCCATTCTGCTGTTAACCGAAACCATCTGCCTTCAATTTAATTGTTATTATTCAACTGGAACGTTAGAGTGGAGCTCTCTCACCAGAAAGTATGTCTTTGTTAAAAATAGATTGGTAATACTTGGATGCTCAATCCATTTCACCACATGTCCCCAAATAATTCAACACTCATGTTCCATACTCTGCCGTGTATAAGCATCTTAAATTTAATTAATCGTGCCAAATTGTCTGCAGAAAATTGAGAAAGAGGAGTTACTCTAAGCCTGATGAATACAGAACCGAGACTAACGCGAGTTTTCAACTGAATGTTCTCAAGTGAAACCTCATCCTTCGCTACTTTGCTCTGTTCGAGTCTAAATGCAACCAAGTGGCGGTTGTAGGTTGGGGGACTGACTGTCCTCCAGAGGAAGAGTTGAAGGCTCACTAAACGCCTCACTTCATTAGGTTGGGGAAGGAAGCTCTGAAAGCCTAAACAGACGACAAACTACTACGTAATTACAACTGATTTCAAAGGACGCCACAGGGGAGGGGCAATGTCTTTAATCAACCACCCCCTTCTTCACCATCACCCTCTCCTTCTATCAAACGCTATCTATCACCCCCCATCAAACTCCTCCACTTGCTTTGACAAGTTGCCTCCTGACGAACCCTCCGCAGACCACTTCCTTCTTAGAGCTCTTCATTTGGCCTACACTGAAGTTACTAAACTCTCATAACGCTATTATTAACTTTAAAGCCTGGGCTAAGCACTTGGAGAGTCACGGTGGCTATTTATAATGAAATTTTCAAAACTAGGTCACTAATCCATTAGACTAGTAACTTGAAGGATGATAAAATACTCCTATTTCTGAAAAATCGAGCTAATGCAATAATCCCTAAAAAACAATTTTGGCGTGGGAACACGCTTCTACTGGGACCTATCAGGCAAGAAACGACCCCAGAAACCGACCCGAAAACCCGATTTGGAAAACCGACGCCGGAAGGCGTTAAGCAGTTTCATATTGATTTCCTATTACAACCAAACCGTTGCTACGGAATTTATCTTGGCCACTTTTCATCGAAAATCGTTCACCACTCATTGGAAAGCTCTTGATTCATCTGAAAAATCTTCACATCTCAAACTGATAATTTCCCCCTCCATAAACTCCTGACAAGCACTGGTTCGTTAAAAAAATTTTTAAAAAAACACTGGCGTGTGGTTCAGATTTAGTTAGGTACTTATTAAAACCAAATGAAGGATGCAAGCGGCAAGGGCATGAAAATGTTGGAGAGGCGCTAGGCGTGTTCCAGGTTCCTTTAATGTTTAGCAGCAAGGCTCAAGGTGACAGAAAATGGGGGCCGGGGGTCCACCCCCGGCTAGGCGCAGAGCGCCGAATTTCGTTTTATATTCTAAGTATTACTTTTTTCGCTTTTTTAATTACCTATCCCAAAAGGTAGAGGAGGAGTATTACAATTACCCGCTTTCTAACGGCTTCACCATCAGAAGTATATACCATATACATAAATTTATTAATGTTGATGATAGGTGTATCTCTCTGCATCTACATACATACATCAGAATCATGGAATCATCCTTTCTTTACTAGACATATCCAATTAAAGAACGTGACTAGGAGGTGAACTACGATCTCGAAGTTCGGGTTTTCAGCTTTGAAAAGAGAACATGTTGGAAGGGAATAGCTAGTCCATAGTGGCACCAGAAGGTAGGTAGTTTGGGAATCCCTTTCATACCCTCCCCTCTCGTGAAGAATGCAAATTCAACCCGCACAAAGAGAGTGAGGTGATATGTAGGTCAGGCGATAAGGACAACTAAAAGACCCGACTATCTCCCTCGTTGAGAGGTTGATAAACATTTCCCATTCACGGCCAGCACGAGCACCAACACAAGCACTGGCAGTGCTTATATAAACCATGTAAGTGCTCTGGAAACGGGCAACTCTATCTTAGATGTAGCAGATAGCAGGTAGAACTCCCTGCACCCAGCAGCCTTCGTATTAAAACTGAGACGCACCCCCTAGATAACATCAGCAATCCTGAATAAGTCCCACGACAAGGTGTGTTCCAGTGTGTTTTTTCAACCCGCATTAAAAAAAAGAACATGAATTTTCTAGCGTAAAATTTTCGGGGTCGTTCCCCGTAAGAAGGGAAGAGGGTACACGATGTTGGCAGCAAGGTCGGTCTGGAGGGGGGAATCATAAATAAATATTAGGAGGGAAAAAGGGGAACAGCGGAAATTGGAGACTGTGGAAAGGGGGAGGGGATGGGAAGTTTTCTGTCAGGGCTTTTCTAGGTTGTAAATCTTTTAACCCTGACTCCGCCTCTGCGCGTCATCCGATCTTCATTCCTTCGCGCTACGGACTATCGAATTCTCTTCCGAATTCCCCGAGTTTTCCGTGAAGATGGGAATTGTAATACATCTTCGACCATAATATGGGACGCTTTAAACTACTCTCTTCGCCCTCAACACGAAAGTTGGTTATTTTGGTTTTGTGATGGAAGGGTGAAGTACTTTAGTTACAAGAAGATTTATTTTGGTTCATCGTTTCGCCGCTCGTTTCAAGCGGTGCCTGCTTGCGTGCGGGTGGGTGGATGTAAGAGTGTATGTGTAAGAACTCATATACGTATTTCTGCGAACCGCCTTACAACGTGAAACAATGATCTAAAAAAAATCTGAAATGTTGATGGTAGTTTCTGGTAAGGCCTTGTTTGGTCCCATATGAATATCGTAGGATTAGGATCAGTATTAGAGACTGTGCTTGCGCAAACTTGGAATACATCAATCCATGTACCTAATCCAAAAACAACGGATTTTTTTTAACGATGCCAATGTTCCTGCCCAGGTATAGGAGAATGCTCTCATCTTCTTCCTTCGCGTGAAACCGATAGGCCATCGCGACCGACACCTTGGAAAATACGTAGGTACTGGGTATCGACAGAGTAGGTATAGGATCTACCAGCGCAGTAAAACATATCATCCTAATCACACGTTACTCTAATCTCAGTTACTTACTAAGTGTAATGGTATTATATTATGAGAAAGAAAATCAGTTTTACTACAACCAATCTGGAGATGAGAATAAATTGTGCTCAAATCGACTGCATAAGAAGCCTTCCATTCCTTGTCTGCGAACCGCAATCGGTAAACTAATCAATAGAATACAAACAACACAACACACAAGTACGAACATAAATCGAATAGGTACCTACCAAAGTATAGCGTGACAAACACAACAACTGAGGAAGGAACAGGATGTTTAGCGTTTGTACTAATTAATCTTCTCCCACGCCGGACTCTCGAATTAAACAAAGAGTTTCTTCTTGTAAAATCAATGAAGTAGAACCCTACTTAATGGGTTCCTGAAACTTTAACACGAAAGTCCACACGCCACCTCCTATCTTGTCTGTTCTGAGTAAACACGAACTTTGGCTGCATCCTTCCCACGCTCAGCAAAATGGAAACGAACAAACTGATTATTTTGACTGTTTATTTTGAGGACCCCACTCGTAGGTACCTATAGTTCGCGCTTACCAATATATACGATAAATAGGTTATCTGTCTTCATACACCTAATCCAATAGGAAAAATTGGAATCACAAGAGTTTGAAAGTACATCTACGTACCAGGTAGAACTGATGGGTCCGGAATAGATTACAAGGCTAAATCAGGAATCCGGCTGGGGTGGATTCGGATGCGGGAGTGAGCTGATTGAGATGACATATCGATAGGGATGGAGTCCTATTAGATCGGACTGTCAGGATAATACGAGGAGGGGGAAATGCGAACTTGGAGGAAATCAAGCCGCGCTGGCTGGTCATAACCTCAATCCAATCCTCTCTACGCTAGGTTCTGTGAATGTGTACCTACTGGGTGTGTGTATTGGTTCTACCATACAGCGTCCTGTACTAGCCGTCTCTACAAATATATCGCTGTAATACGTTACATAGATTTTGACTCCAGCATAGATACAGGGTCATAATTAGGTATTAAACACTTTGAATGCATAAACAAACCATCAGACCGTTCTGTCAGAACAGTACCTATAGTTAACTCGCAACACTCTACCGAAGTTCATGTACTGGTAAATGATTTTCGAGTATTATTATGGACGTTTGAAAACCCAATATTAGCTACATACTTGAATGATCACTGAATGCCAACCAAGAAACTCTCCCACTTCTGGACAATAGTACAGCAGCCAAATCCCAAAGTTGGACTTGGGTATTTTTTTAGCCGAATCTGGTGTTATTAGTCTATTAAATGACAAGTAGAGAGTTAGCAGAATGTGGCGAGGATAGAAGCAACCAAATCCGATTTTAGTTACGAAGTATCAGTGTGAGTGAAGAATTTCAATGCGGAGTTGTTGCGGATTCGCCGGCCCAGTCCGCAGTAGACGAGCGATTCTGTTTGAGACTGACCATCTCTTTTACATGGACTTGGGTAAACGACTACTTACCACCGGAACAGCTAATTATTTATGGAAGAGAACGTAATTTGGTAAATATGTTTTTTAACTCAGTCAAGTTGGATGTATAGCTTCCTCACTTTTTCAAAATAGGTTCGTAGGTATGGAATCAGGGAACATATTTTTGTTGGCAGAATTTATGTAGAATGAGTTACTGAAGAGTTTTCAGTTGTCTGTGCTGCTATTACCATCAATCTCCGAGGTTTTGTCAAAGTTTTCGGGTCGAAGTGTCTCAATTTTACTGAAATTGACAGATGGAGTAGAACCTTAGATCATTGGCCCTTAGATCATTGATTAGATTTACTCTCAAGCGGAGCCAGCTTACACGCGATCTCGGGATTACTCTGGACTCCCAAGTCGACATGGGCCACAAGGGTGGGATAACCAACAAGGCCTTACGAGCCCTGGGTTTTTTGATGTTTGGGATGCCATAATCCTTCTGCATAAGAGTATAGTTATGCCTGTTCTTGAGTCATCCAGTCACAACTTGGTGACCAACCAGGACTTCTCAGCAGTATGTGAAACGGTGCGGAAATTGATGACATGAAATGTGTGGTGACCAACCAGGACTTCTCAGCAGTACGTGAAACGGTGCGGAAATTGATGACATGAAATGTGATGTGAAGTGTAATTACGTTGTGTTTTGTGTATCGTAAATTCAGAGCTTTCTAACGAGTGGTGAACCAATAATTTTGTGGGTTGGAAAACCAGCATGTTACTACTCCCTAGCAACGATTGGTTCTAAGTGAAAAGCATTAGTTAAAGATATCACGTGATAGAAATTTCGTCCCTCAATTTCGCATGGTTTTTTGGGCTGGAGGACTATAACTAAAGGTTGATGGTTCCATGCTGATAAGTCATATTTTCATCATGGGGTTCCCCAAGGGTTTTTTTACTACATGGATCTAGACACTTCAATTATTATTAATGACGACGTCATTCTTGGATATGCATGCTGTTTGAGTCATTACTTTAATGTTTAGGAAAAATGTGTAAGACATTTTTGTGAGGAAAATATTGTGTGAGCACTCTCTTTCTGATGCTTCTCACGGAAAGCCAATCCTTACTATGGAAAAATAACTTCCTCATTTTCCACCCCACATTAACCGTTCACCGCTCGTTGGAAAAGCTCTGAATTTATCAAAAATCACGCCACATCACATGCTGCCAACTTCCTCTCCTTTAACACCCTTCTGAAGTACACTGGTACGTAGGTAT
This sequence comes from Lygus lineolaris, assembly GCA_030264115.1. NCBI lineage: Eukaryota > Metazoa > Arthropoda > Insecta > Hemiptera > Miridae > Lygus > Lygus lineolaris. The sequence goes on along the minus strand of JAEMON010000009.1, from coordinate 12,550,496 downwards.
ACAAACTAAATTGGTTGTAGTTGCCGTTTGGCAACGTGATGCCTTGACAATATGAAGCGCGCTACCCATACATAATAATCTTGGGAGAATGACTTCGTCACAAGCAACAGCTCGAGCAAGTATTGCTGTAAAGCTTTGAATTGCAGGTGCAGGAGGCTTGCCCACCGCCGAGTCCCGCTGGGCCTAGTTTTTGATTTGTTATTTATTTTGTTAGAGAGGGGCTAATTGAGGTTGCAACTGAAGCTATTGAGAATACTAAAGCTTATGAATTTGCATCGGTATACAGTCAAGAAACACTGGCACAAATACAATAGGATAGTACGTGCATAATGATATTTATACTCGTATTATAGCACCACAGCAAGTAAATCTATCACGCATAAATAATATTTACCACAACATTGGACACCATTGAATACCCGCTCCTCCCCTATCTTCACCTAATTTTTCTAAGGATACCTTGAGATGGTTTTCAAGGATTTCTTACAATCCGAATCCTTATTCCAAATTTCTAGGACACCAGCTCAAGTTCTCCTTGAAACTCGAGGACCGTCTATAAATCCGGCCCTCAGAGTGTGTCCTGATGACTTTGCTCTTTGGTACTCATTGCCTCACTCCTTGAGTTGAGAGAGGATCCGACGTAACGGCCCAACGTGAGAAAAAAAACCGAGATGTGCGATCCCAGCCCACAAGCCGTCACCCATCCAAGTACCGACCACTCCTCACCCCTCGATATGTTGACTGCATAAATATATAGAAGAACAGTGGTATGTCTAAAATAAATTCTTCACATTTCAAGTAGGTACATCCGCGCAAATAACTCGGCACAATAAATTGGTTGTAATCAATCATGAGCCGCATTTAGTTCGTTTGCCACAAACTTGATATCGTAGGAACAGATGGACTCTGACACGATCTGAAATTAATTGCGGGGAGAGTCCCGGCGGTTGCTCCTTCCATTCCATGAATAATTCAATTCCAGCCCTCCTCATAATCTGGCTGCGTCGGCGGATGCAGTGCAGTAAGTTTCATGCAAGGCAGATCCGCATCTATTAATTTCACGAATGCGAACAAAATCTTTGACATTACCTAGTGGATTAAAATTATTGAACGAGGATTATTCAAACAATGATTTAACTAGGATTTATCCAGCTGAGTTGAGACTCATCACGACCTAATGATCCGATTTTGCTAAAATTATCAGGGACTGATATTTGAAAGATCCTCTCGAGTTAATCACAATCATTTGTTTATTTGTTTATTTGATATAATACGGAGCCCAATTACAAAGATAGCTCAGTGATAACAGTCAGTTGTCAGTTGTCATACTATATTCATAATAATTGTGGATCGAGAGTTGTTATAGAGGGTATACTGGGTCAAAACCTGGTGCTGGGCGAAAAGAGGAAAATACAGAAAAACGAACTTTTGTATTGACAGACAGAGAAGTTGAGAAGAAAGATTTTTTTCTAAACAAGTTCGAGGTAGTTCGATAGTCACCGAAAAGACAATTTTGTTTATGGCAGGTCCTGTACGAAATTCCCATCCGTACTTATAGGGATTCCCGATCTAGAGCAGCATTGGGTGAAAGATATTTCGTTTCCTCGAATGGTTCCACGAAATTAATAGGACCACAAGGGCCTCCGTGTTGTTGTAAAACACTTTTGGACTCGCTGAATAAGTCCAAATATGGGCTGAAGTGAAAATAACAAGTTTACTGATCTTCTCCCGACCAAAAACTTTCCACGGCCTCAACTATGGCGAAACCCAAGTTTTAGGGTAATAATAACGGCAAAGCGAATCGGGCCCGAGGCGCCAGCGCTGAGCGGTTAATGTAAAACGCCGCCAGAAGACTGAGGACGCACGAGGGGGCTTAAGTCAACTCCGACTCAAGTTTCCAGGAGTGGAGGGGAAAATAGACCGAGATGGCGGGGCAAACGCTACTAACGTACCGACTTAACGCAATTTGAAACAATTTTAATAACTTAATTCCCCCTCGCAGACAACCGCTAGCCCCCTTTCGGGTTCTCTCGGGACGTTTTCTCAAAGGAGAAAAGCATTCCCTTGAAAGTGGGCGCCGGTCCAACTTGGCTTGAAGGGAGAAAATTCTCAAGACTTAACAAGATGTCACTCAACCCTTCTGTCTCGTTTTCTCTTGTCATACTGAATTTGAATTAGTTTTCATTTCCTTCTCTCACCCCCGTCTTCCCTTTCTTGCGGTTCGTTCGACCCTGACTTATCAGATGTTTTGAGTTGGTATCTTGTTTCCACAACAAACCACATGAAAAAACTGTGGCGAGACTTGGGGAATTGAGAGAGAAAAAAGGCAGCCTTCTTCGGAAACTTTCGTGAGAGGATTTTTTAATGGGGAAACTCAAGGAGGGGGAAGGAAATGTCGCCACCGATTAGATCAACTAAAGATGTAATTGATGAATGTTTAACTGCGAAATTTAGTCATTTTAGGTCCATTCCATACGATTTCGAATATTATACTTGGTCCTAAAAGACGTATTGGTGTCTCTGTCTTAATAGGAGGAGACCTTATTACTCACATCAAATTCAGGAGTAGTTCCTCGAAATCTAAAGTCAAAACATCATTAGAGGAACCCTAATCAATACATCCAAATTTCACGGAAGGAAAACTTTCAAATCCAGATAAAGCGGCGTCATAATGTCATAACTAAGTATATCAAAAATAAATTAGTATCATCATTGTGGATTAATAATTATAATAACATAATATGTTATTATAATCACATCATTTATGGTGATCATATTATGATTATAATCACATCATATGATGATCATATGGTGATTACAATCACATCATATTATGATCATATTGTGATCATATCATATTATGACTCATCAACACCCACAAATTGGTAACGTCTGATGTGATAAAATTGAAGCTGGATGGAGCACTTGGATTAAATCAGAGTTGAATCATCTGTGGTAGGCCTTGTTAAATCAAGTTGGTATTAATTTCAGAGCTCCTCCGTTTTGGATACAGAATGAGCCAATTTGGAATGACAAAGCCAAGTAAGTGTACCATGGTGCTATTGATTCCAGTATAAGCACTCCATTGATATTGATTCCAGTAAGTGATCTACTCAAAATAAATACCAGATAGATGGAATAATACTCGCAACGTTTTTGGCGTTTCAGAGGATAAGAAATTCCAGCAATTATAGAAAGAAATATCGTTAGGAGATTCGAAAACATAGCAAAAACCTTAAACTATCAGAAGAAATAGATAGTAAAAATTGAAATGGAACTTTATTTGAGAAATGCAATTGCTGAGTAAATGACGTTCAGATTAATTGTTAGATTGAAATTATCGAAGGTAAGTCGGTAAATCTGATGAGGTTTGCGTGGAGGGGTACGAGTATACCTAGTGCAAATATCAGAAGCTTACCATCTACGACGGTAGATATGAATTCGAAATTGGAAGTTAAGCAAACTTGAATGTAATTTTCCAGCAGTTGACGTGGAGAAGCCAAGAAAATAAAGGAGTAGTGTGTTTTTCCTATTTTTGAACAGTACGTACCTACTACTAATGAGTTGATATAATTCGAGAAGATTTATGAAGAAAAGAATTTTCGGAGGGGTTTCTACTCGGATGGAAATTCTTCTACAGCAACTTGTAGTTTCAACATTTCTTGAAGCTTTAATGATGGAACCTGTCAGGTAGAACTGATGGAGAATCAAAAAAAGTATTATGGGAGTAATATTACTGCGACGATCAAAGGAGTCTCCTTCGCTGAATATTCTTTGAAACGCCAAACCTCGCCTATCCTATGGCTATTGAAGTAGGTCACTACCTGAGATCTCCCTTAGAAGTCTGAAGAAAAATAAATCCTGTCAGTGAAGGTCTTTAAGTTTGTGCACTTCACCTCGCTCTTCCCAACTTGTAGGAACTGTTCCGTAATGAGGCGGTTTTACTAGACAGGATGTGGATCTAGAATGCAGCAGTTTGAATCAACTCTTTAATGCCAAGTCTTCAAACTTTAAAAAAAGTGAGCAATGAGAGAACCTCCCAGTTCACCCTCAATAAACTTACCTTGTCGCAGAGAGGATTTTTGAAAAGAATACCAACAATATTGTCATTTATTCAAAGGATGAGAAAGAAGAAAAGTCATTTCCACGTATCACAAAACCTTCGTGCAAGGAAATTGTTACACTTGGCCAACTCTGCAGCCCTTGCCCCACAATACCCAGCGTCTCCACCATGTAGCCCAAATAACTGGAAAAATCCTCACGCTTGTTTTCCTCTCCCCGCAAGCTTTTATTCTGAGGGAAATAAAGGTTTTTTTTTTAACTGGCACTTTTTTTTCAAGTTTCCACTTCCATACTTCCCTGGGAAGTTTTGGCGTTCTGCCCGGGGAGAACCGAGTTTGCGACTTCAGGGGAGGAAGAACGTAAATCAGACTCATTAACCATAAAGTGACCATTAAATCCAGAGGATTTCACTCGGCAGCATTCGTACTTCTCTCATTTTCGCCCATTATACTTACGTATATAGAGTTCTGCGTGTTTGTGAGCTTGGGTGTGGCATTGGCATGAGTGGGCAAATGGGAGTTTTCTTCCTCTGTGCATTAAAATTGGAAGACTGCGGATACCCCAACTCTGACCACACTTGTTCCTCGAGTTTCCACATAATTTATTATTCATAGTAGTTTTCGAGTTTTGAACAGCAACACTCGATAGGATCCGTTGTAATAATTATTTCAGGGGAGATAGGTAGGTAGGTACGCCAATCTACATTATATTTTTGAGTTAGGCTATATCACCATACATCATTAGGCATCAATATCATTAGGGTAGGTAGTCATTAGCAGCCCGAGTTATTGGATTTTTCGCTACCAAGCCTGGTATAAGTAAATGGAGACGTCTGGCCCGTGATATTGATTCCATTTTTACATTTTTCATTCGCTCCATTTACATTATTATGGGCGACCGTGATCAGTGGACGTCCACTAACCTAATTACTTCATTCACTCCTTTCGACATAACCATTGGTGGCCTAGGTCTGATCGGATTCACACACTGAGAAGGCAAGGTGTCATACCCCACAGTACGCTTACTTCGCTGAATCGCAAGGAGCAATTCCACGAGGATACCGACGTCTGGGGAACGTCTGAGAATCGGTAAGAAGAAACGATAAGGAGAGGCCGGAAAGCTATGAATGATCACTCCCAATGGCCCTACATGAGACGGCAGGCGATATATACATTGGATTTACATAATGCAGCACCTGGCTCCAGATGAACCGCGACCATCTCCCATCCGGCTCATCCTTACAAACCCCTCCTCCATCTCCCTCAGCCTTTCTTGGAGAGAGAATATGCGAATTCGCTTCTCAGTATGCCTGTCCAAAAGGGCTTTATTTGGGATGCATTATTCATCCCGCGGGAAACCTCGGGAAAAAGGGGCTTTTTAGGAAGAAAAACCAGACAAAAACGCTGGCCCTAAATATTGTATTATAGTCATGCGATACCCTCGAGGCTTCTCAGCCTGGTGGGTCCTGTCGAAGAGTTTGCGAAATCCTAATTTCTGCGGGAGTTGGTACCTAATAACTTACGATGTCTCCCACTTCCTTCTCAGACTTTTCAAAGGTACCGACCGAAAAGGTTTTATGATAGGAAATAATTTTAGGGTTTGACTGAGAATTATCATTTTAAACATAGGACCATGAATAATTTTTTTGGTTTATTTTGGAATCAGCGCAAAATATCCTATTATGAGAATTACTCACCGCATTGGCTGAAATCATTCTTCGAGCTTCGCTCATCAACGCATGCTGCATGACTGGAACCTTTAATAATGTTATCTATACGTAGGTAGGTACTTGAGGCCTAAAGTAATTTTTTTGAACTTTTCGTCATGTACATTCATTCAAGAGTAGGTATGATTAAGAATCGAATGTGAAGGTCAGTAATTATTGGCCAGTATGCTTGATGACTGATGACTGATGGTTTAGAACCGTTCTACAGTATTATAGGAGTAGATCCGCGACCAGTCTCTGTCTAGGAGTAGTATATATCTAGAAAGGTTTCCGATCCCCCTTCATACCCATGTGCGATCCTATAGGATCATCTACCACCACACCCGTGAATATTTATCCATATAAATGGTAGGGGAAAAAGTATTTCTGGAGATCATAACGAGAGATTCATTCGCCCCACTTTAATTTGGGGACCCCTCAAATTACACGGTCTTACGTCCAGAAAAAAGCGGGAAAAGACCTTACCAATCATCGACCAAACGCAATACGATAGCCTTGATGAGCCTCAACAAAAAGTTGGTATTGAGAGAGTATTGGTCGAGAAAAAAAAATCGTTCTAAAGTGGTTTGAGAGATGGAGAGGGAAATTGGAGGGGGACGTTCCCTTTCATTTCCCGGTACTTCAACTTAATAAAGCCCCTTTTGACGGGAAGAGTTTAAAAAAATCCTGAATGAAGAGGAGTTTTTGTTAATTGAGTTCCCTCTCTTCAAACTGTCGGGGACTTACTCGGAAGCACCTGATTGTTCTTTTTTTTCCTCGGCGAATTACGAATTTTACTATTTCGCTAATAGAACGTTACTATAAATGAGAAAATAGAGATTTGGGAAAATGAGTATCCTTCAAAAAAGTTGTTTCTTGAAACATTTAAGGAAAGTAGTAGGTATGAACTTTAGCCAAAAATGTTTTAAATTTGTAAAATGCGACAAATTGTTTTGTACTCACTCAGTTCTGATTTGTTTTACAAACCGATGGATGATTTTATTATTGATGAAGGCAGGTGTCCACATGTCGTGTTTCCCATCATCCCCTTCGCGCTTCGTCGAACGAATTTTTCCGGCGTTCGTCGGGGTGAATAATCAAATGGACCAGCAGGTCCGTTGATTGTTTATGCCTCACGTGCTCCACAGGAATAAAACGGTTTCGCGTTCTGGCGTTATATACACAGGGAA
>JAEMON010000009.1:12406350-12420940 GCA_030264115.1 Lygus lineolaris | reverse complement strand
AAATAATTTATCTACTGTTATGACTGAGCCTACCTGTAACTTACTTTGTTGGCAGAGATGGAAGAAATTAGAATGTTTAGCTGCAAAAAAATGACCTACATCTGGGATCCGGACGAGTACTCATTCTTCAAGTTGAAAGGATTGGATTGGGATGTGTTCGCCAGCGTTCTTCACCAGTGTAAAGGGTTGTCAGTTGGTGAACAATTTTTCAGGTAAGAGGACATTTGATGGTCCGAATAGTATTCTAATCTATCTACATTTCTATCTACAATCTGGCTGTCTGTTTAGTCATCAGCTCCGCTTCCTGGTCTTGTTGTAGGTGTAATAGTACTGTAAAATAATAAATGTAATAGTACATTTAAGAGTACCCCCTTCCTTTATCGTGAAATCAGCCTCCTTGTGTTGTTGAATTGAGTAAACGCGTTCATAAAGAAACCGTACTAGTTTATACCTTTTCACGTCAAATTGTGGACGTTTTGCAATCCGGCAAATAGTACCTATTTCTTTTTATACGAACTCAAATGTACCCCAACAATTTCTGTGAGTGTAGCGGTAGCCGTTCAGATTTAATCAATTTGTATAGGTCGTTAACATTTCACATTAACAAATTATTATAATTTCTTAACATAGGTACCTAAACATTTTTGTTTCCCTGTTTGATTGTCAAGCATATCGATTGATGGTTCCTATCACATGTTAGATTTGATGACGAAGTATAACAGTCAAACTTTGTTGAACCGATATTGATACGGTTGTTTGGTACTATTACCTACACTATGTGTGTGTGTGTCTGTGTGTCTGTTTCGCAAGTAACATCATTCCTTATTTCCTACACCTACACAATAGTCTACTTCATTCTGTACTATCACCTGTAAATCTACTATTAAAATCTTTTCAATAACTCGTTATTCTATAAAATTCTTGTTACTATTTTAATCTCCTGGGATCATCTCATCTGTTCCAGGCGTGCAGTTTTTGGAAACAACGAAATCATCGTTCCTATGAGAAGTGTGGTGGCTTTGCTCTTTCTAGAAGTCTTGGATCCGTTCTACATATTTCAAATCTTCTCTTTCATTCTGTGGGCCATCGATGACTACATATTTTATGCCTTGGCTATAGCTTTGATGTCTTGCGTGAGCATAGGAGTTGCAGTAGTTCAGACACGGAAGGTAACCCACCTTGAGGCAACCCGCCTCACTTTTCCCTTTTTGTACCTATCAATGAACTATTCTTCTCTTCCCATTTGGTTTTATAAGTGACAATTCATTTTCGAGTTGTATTACGTATACTTAAGGCTAGCTGAATTACTACCTGGTTTTTACAAACTTTTGGCAATTATCGTATATAAGAAAGTGACCCAATTGGTAATTATCTTCCTCTTCACGTGGGAAATTAAAAAAGTTAACAAATAATTAAGTTGCTTTTTGAAAACGGTAAATTCATCTGGAGGATTTTACCATTCGAAAACACCGCTCGATGACAGTGATGTAAATATATTATGATTGGCCCTGGGTGATGAGGGGTTAATGAACTCTAATATGAGCCGCCAGCTGCTGGCTCGAAAGTTCGTTGAAATCCCAAGTTTTAATCATCTCTCAGAAATTAGTGAAAGCATAATAAATTATTCTCTCTTATATTTTCTTAACCTTGAGAAAAAATACATTCACAAACCATGGTAATGGGCAATTCCGGTTGTTCCGTTTTATTCGTTAAACTGAAAGATCTTAGTGAGAGCTTTCCAAAAAGGTGCTATATGTGGGGTATCCGATGATTGGAACGATGGCCGTAAAAAAGATACATATGACGGCACCCACCCCGCGCCCGCCTGTGAGGCACCCTACGCTCATCAGAACATGACTCACTTGTGATCTTCTCGCCCGTTTTACAGCCAAACTAATGAACATTTTGAGCTAAAAATGAGATGTAAGGGGTTTTTAAGGGTGCTGAATCCGAATTTGAAGTCGAAAATGAAAAATTCCGTCACACCGGGATTCCCCCATTGCCTACTGAGTGATTGCCAAGGGAACTTGTACTGTTATAACAATTATTATAATACGAATATATATTGGTATTTATGTTTATTCACATAAATCATCAAGTCAGGGTGGATTGTATTGAAACCTTTCCAAGTGGTGACCGAATAACTGGCTTTGCAAGTAATTCTGTGAGAGCGCTTGGCACATGGTCGCAGATCGTGGGTTAATTCGATTCAGGTAACTTGGTTTTTCTTCTTATTAATTCCAAGTGTTGACATTCAGCATCAACATCGTTTGGATGCAGTGGCAGAGGAAGTTTTTAGGTATTTATCCACTCCATCTCAACGTTAGCATTTCCATCTCTCAAGTTCTTATATAACTGTGCGGATTATATAAATGATTATATCGATTATATCATCAATCCGTTGTGATTCAGAATCAAACCAACCTCTCCAACCGGGTGCACTCTAGCGATTTGGCCAGCGTGCTCCGGAAAGGGTTCCAAGGCGAAGAAGAGACCGTCATGGTGGCCACAGAACACTTGGTGCCTGGTGACGTCATGGTGCTCCCTTCCCATGGCTGTATCATGCATTGCGACGCTGTTCTTCTCACTGGAAACTGCATCGTCAACGAAAGCATGCTTACCGGTAAGGTGTTTGTCAATCAATTTCTATCCTTTCATTCACTGGCCCACAAAAATAACTCAAGTTGTTTGTTTTTTTCGAATCTAGGGAGAAAAAAAGAAAATTCGCTAAGAGTATAAGATAATCATGCTCATAGCCCATTGGATTTTCATAGGGCAAAACCAATCAAAAGCAGTTTGACTCGCTATTGAATAATAGAAAGGGTTTGGTTCATTGTAAATTCGCTCATTAGGTCAACACAGTATGAATGGGAATGTCTTCTTCTGGCGTTCGCCTTGTTTACAATTCACGTGATCCACTTTTGATGCAGGCGAAAGCGTTCCTGTCACCAAAACTCCTCTGCCAAACTCGTCAAACGTCACCTACAACGAAAAAGAGCACGCCAGACACACCCTCTTCTGTGGAACTCAGGTGATCCAAACCAGATACTATGGCAACGAACGAGTGTACGCCGTAGTGATCCGCACCAGCTTCTCGACGGCTAAAGGGAGTTTGGTCCGTTCCATCCTCTACCCCCCTCCGGTGGATTTCAAATTCGAGAGGGACTCGTACAAATTCGTGTGGTGCCTCGCCTTCATAGCATTTATTGGCGTTATTTATACTTTTGCAACGAAGGTGAGTCGACTTCAAACTCCATTAATATTTTTTTCCGACAATTTTCAATGAAAAATTGAGTAGGCATAAATACAATAATTTGTCAAATACAATTGTTGTGTAGAAATTTTGTATTTTTGACCTCAGTATCACATTTAGCGCCCAATTATAACTCAATTTTTGTCTAGATAGAAAACAAGAGTGCAAATTAAATGTCTCATTTTCCACCCTATTGAACAGTGGGAGTAGTTCAAATCTCTCTCAAATCCTGTAAGCGCTGGTGCTTTTTAATGTGCTGTTGGATGGTCCCATTCCTTTGACGTGGGAGGTCTCTCCTTCTTCTTCTTTTTTCTTCATTTATGTGTCGATGCACGTAAGCTATGAACGGACATAGTTTTAGGAGGTCTCAAAAAGCGGATTCAGCGTCCTTGTCTTCCGTTTCTTCGTCAAGGATTCTGATTCTGCTGTTAGATTACCTTTTACAGGTGGGTACTTTTGTCTTGGTTGCAGGTAAGCAGGAATCTCCCTCTGGGCGAAATCATTTTGGAAGCCCTTGATTTGATCACCATTGTGGTGCCCCCTGCACTCCCAGCTGCCATGACAGTTGGACGCATGTACGCGCAAACCAGGCTAGAGCGATCCAAAATCTTCTGCATCAGCCCTAGAACGATCAATGTATCTGGTTCTATCAACTGTGTGTGCTTTGATAAGGTTAGAAAAGTTTGCTATTTTTATGTACCGATTCAACTATTATCTTCTCAGATGTTCATAATCAAATCGTAATACCAATTTCAAAGTGCTGAGTGACGTATAGTCTTATTATGGTTTATCATTTTCAATCAGTGGCGTATACAGAGTGTCTACGGGTAAATTGGGACAAACTTCAGGGATCGATTGTACAGGTAATTTCCAAAAAAAATGACTCCTACAGTTTTTCAAGCCCTTTATTTTTCGAGTTTTTTCAATTTTAAGATTTTGTTTTTTCTTTCGACCTTACATCAATAAAACAGTCATAACTCCCTTAATCCACAGTGTAAAATAAAAAATGAATATACTTACCATTAGAACAAAAAAAAATCAAGTGTTTTTGGGTTTTGACGACCTTACTGTGATTGGAGGAGGTAAGTATTGTTTTCCAGGTTATTTTTCACGCTGAATTGAATGGTGACACTCCCGATTCATTTTGATTGATAGAACACTATTTTCTCGAAATTGTGTGTGTTGTGTCCAAAACTTCGCTATTTTCTCGAAAAATCAATTAAGTTTTGGACACAGCAGCACATCCAACCCATATTTTTCTGAGCTAGTGAACAATTCAGGTAAATCTGAGCAGTAATTATTTGGAAAAATTCTATCAATACAAAAAGAACATACCAAAATATGAGTTTATGTGCTGATGTGTCCAAAAACTCTCAATTTTTCTCGAAAAATCCATGTTATATCAGTCAAAATGAATCGGGAGTGTCACCATTCGATTCAGCGTGAAAAATGAACTGGAAAACGACACTTACCTCCTCCAGTCATAGTCAGGTCGCCAACACCCTAAAACTCTCGATTTTCGCATGTAACCCACGTTTTCTCGTATTCAAACGCAATTTTCTCCCTCAATTACTGCACCAAAATCAAAAACTATCACACTGTTGGAAAGCTTAGATCCTGAGGAAGTTTTCCCCGTTTGGTGCCCCACTCAACAGTCCTGGTTTAGAAGCGAAACGCTCGCTGCGTGGAAAAAAAATATATCAAATTTTGGAAAATTCTTGAAATGTAACCTTTTTAGTGGATTTTGAGCCTTGAAAATCTACTGATGAAGATAGTTAGTAGGCCTCTCTTATAGGAAATGTAACGCTCGTTCCAAAGGTATATTCATATTCTATTTTACACTGTAGATTAAGGGAGTAATGGCTGTTTTAGTGATGTAAGGTCGAAAGAAAAAACAAAGTCTTAAAATTCAAAAAACTCGAAAAATAAGGGGTTTAATAAACTCGAGAGTACATTTTTTGTTAGAAATGACCTGTAGAATCGATTCCTGAAGTTTGTCCGTATTACCCTTGTTTATGTTACAATTTTGGATGAGGGGGGCACATAATCCCTCTCACCTGTGGCGGGGAGAGACGATCTGGAGGGTATTTTTAATTATAAATTGATCGAGTATATAAAAGATGTGTATCTGTTTTTTTGTTTTTTTTTTCAGACTGGAACGCTCACTGAAGACGGTTTAGATCTTTGGGGTGTGGTGCCTGTGACTCAATCTAGATTTCTCATCCCTGTTAGAGAGTTCAAATCCATGAGACCTGACCATTTGCTCAGAGCAATGGTGACCTGTCATTCGCTCACAATTATCGATGGAAATCTTGCCGGTGATCCGTTGGACATCAAGGTTAATAAATTGATTGTATGCTGGTTTTTGAGGTAATTCATAGTAAGCTAGGATTTTGAGTGTGTTTATTGGAAAAAATACTTGAATATTTACAGATTTTTGAAAGTTCTGGGTGGATTCTCGAAGAGCCACCTATCAGTGATGACACGAAATTCGACTTGCTGGCTCCTACCGTCATCAAACCTCCGAGCCACGTCATAGTCGATGACGAAGACTACGGAGTCGACTTCGAGATCGGTATTATCCGCCAGTTTCCTTTCTCGTCTTCTCTCCAGCGGATGAGCGTCATCACGAGGGTGCTAGGTGGTTCCCATTTCACTTTGTACTGCAAGGGCTCTCCTGAAATGGTGACGTCGCTCTGTGAACCTAGTACTAGTAAGTACTATACATAATATTAATTAGTAGATTTTATAAGACGACAATTTATGATTGATTATACAAATCATTTATTTAATAATAGTTTGGAAATAGCAACTGTCGCATCTTCATGTTCACATGAGCGAAATACAGTGATCAAGCGGCGTATCTGTTGTGTAAATTGTACTACAGCTGAGCAGCAACTACAACATGCAGATACTATGTTCTTAGAATAGTTATTGTTTACGTATATAGCTTAGTACGGTAGTTATGGACCTTTGTTTTAAACCCGTGACGAACAAAATAGGCTCGATTAATGAACTTCCTTGTGGATACGGCGCAAGGAAGAAATGCAGCGATGCAGCAATAAGATGAAGCTAAATTAGGTACTTACTGAAGGAGCCATACTCAGCATATTTAATGAAAATTGCGCATTTTTATTAAAAATAACTCTCAGGCTATTTCAAATCTCCTTTGCTGGTTATGGAAATAGTTTATTAATAAACTACAGAAAAGTGACCGTATTTCTAGCATTCCTAGGAGCGTTGCAGCTAGCCTTCAACTTTAACTTAATTTTACCAGTTATCAATTGTAGATATTGGGATCTTTTGAACGAGGGTAGCATGGTACCATGTTTGTAAGTTTTCCATAAATTTAAAAAATAGTGCTACCTACAAAGTATGGATGTTGTTTCCTTTGAATGCCAAAACATTTGTGGAACTATTATTATATTTAACAAATTAAATAGGTAGATAATAAGTTTATACCTATTTTAATTCGGATGTAGCCAATTCTACAAACTTTTTGATCTGGAATTGACCGATATATCTCGGTAGGTCGTTATTTGTGATCGGTATGTCCCATGTAATTAAAATGATCTCGAATGAAAACTGACATTAGATAACTCAGTTTCATCTTGACTACGTGAATCAGCATTTCAGCTTTCAGATTATTATTTGTATCGACTTAACTATAATATTTCAGTTCCTGCGGATTTCGATTCCGAGCTGGAAGGATACACCAAAGAAGGTTACAGGGTTTTGGGCGTGGCTTACCGGGACATCCCCAAGAAAATGAGTTATACCAAAATTCAAAGGTTGACTCGAGAAGATGCAGAGTCCAAGTTGATTTTCCTCGGGCTTGTTGTCATGGAAAACCAACTCAAACCCCAGACTTCGCCAGTGCTGCATATGTTGCGCGACGCCAATATCCGTATGGTCATGGTTACAGGTAAAGATTCCATTTTTGATTGATTTGTCTTGTTTACAAAAATCGTAGGATTGCTCTGGTGCAGTATGATATCCTCTTAACCGCATCTTCAGTGAAATAAAAACAACTAACTAACTTGGTCAGGGAGGGGGCACGCTCCAACCAGCTTGGTCAGTTCCGAACATTCAACACCCTCTCACACACTGTCAACGGTCGGTTCAATAATGGAATGGTTCTAGAATGTATAGTCGAAATATGCTTAGATATTATGAATTTGTTTTCCAATAGATGAGAAGTGCTATAGTAAGCATATTATAGTGGAAACCTATTCTGACCTCACTTGGATGGTGCACTTATTTCGCTAGTCTCGTATACTTTCTTGATTGTTCTATTTGCTTATATCCAGGTTATTGAAGTTTCTTCGGTTTTCAGGAGACAACATGCTCACGGCTCTGAGTGTCGCCAGGGATTGTGGTATGGTCAGCCCAACTGAACGGGTCATCATGGTGAACGCAACGTCAGACAAAAATCCGCAAATTTATTTCACCCAGTCCAAACCATCACTTCCACGTGACAGCTCTGTAAGTTTTTAAATCCAAGTGAATCAACCATAAGTAATAGATATTGAATATTGCATGAGAAACTATTTTAATGTTATTGCGTGGCGGGAGCGCTCTCGCAGTCTAGAACCAACTAGGCAAAGCATCCGGACCAAAGATTGTCAATTTTGATGGCTGATAACTCGTTGTCTGTTCCATACTACGATAATATAATTGTACTATACCATTTCGAAAGGAAATTTAATCTTTCATTTTATGAAGAGTCATTTTAGCATAAAACGTTGAAGGTTTCCGAGGTAAATGTGAAAACAGACATTTTTTTGACATATTACCCCCCCTCTCCCCCTCCTTCATCCCCTAGATTCTTATAGAGCCAAGTATACGAAAAAGTAAGGTGCATAGAACAATTACATACCTACTTAGTTGTGTAGAGAAATGAAACCAGAACTACCCAGCCAAAAGTATCAATAGCCCATATCCCTAAAAAGGCTTATTTGGGTGGTACTGTTGTGAAAGAAAGCTCGACCCCTCAGTAGGAAGGAGAGACAAACAATTGGTCTTCGATGGCCCTGGTGGTTAAACGGTGACACACAGTGGAATCCTTCAGATTTTGCTGTCAATAAGGCTAGAACCCCCTCGATGTACCTTAATTTTTTAACAATTTCCCGTCCAGAACAATACCCCTAAAGAGGCTTAGTTGGATAATACAATGATCCTGGAAGAGGTCAAGCTTTTGACTTAACCCTCAACCCCATAAGGATAATTATTATTGGTCTAATTGTATTGATTATTTTGATAACAAGACAATATATTTTTGCCCTAAAGATGTATTACTGAATACATGTTTTTCGTCATTGTTTCCTCCAGCATCTCATGAGCCAGTTGACTGAAATCACTGAAACTGGGAGTATTGCTAGTCTTCAAACGATCACACCAGTTGGTAACAAACAGTTCATCCCTAACGGCACCGCTAGGAATAGCATCATCACCGAACTGCCATTGGATGAATTCGACGTGTAAGTTTTAACATCACAACAGACAGTTCTAGTTCTTGATTCCGTAAAAGTTGAGGATAGTTCACAACTTTATTGTCATGAACTTTATTCTCCCTTGACCTGACTGATGTTAGAATGTTCCTACTTTAGGGAGGCAGTAATGGCGATTGAGAAAGATAACAACTACAGCTTCGCTCTCACTGGTTCCACCTGGACTGTATTGAGAACTTATTTCCCTGAGATCATGAAGAAAGTAGCTACTCGAGGTGCCGTATTTGCCAGGATGTCTCCAGACCACAAGCAACAGTTGGTCCAAGAGCTTCAAAACCTTGATTATTTTGTTGGTGAGTTATGTGGAGACTTAGAGACTTTATCATGGTGGCATATTATTGCACTTGAAAGATTTAAGCTCAGGCGTACATTGATCTGCTTGTGCTTCAGTTCTGATTTATCTGGTTATGTGGTTTTCCAACTAATCTTCACAATGAGCTATTACCCACGGGTTGGGAATTATTGGCCGATTTTTTTTCATGAACTCCCATTTGCAACGATGAAATTGGCGGGAAACATTCGAATTAGTACCTATTTAGAAATAGTTTATTATTAAGCTTTTTTCGACGAGTAGCTACCATAAACTTCTGACGTCACGTACGTAAGTAACACACCATGGACGGTGGAGATCTGATCTGTCTCTGGAGATAAGGCAAGGCAAGGACAACAGTTGTCAGCGTTTCTGCCCACGTCCATTGATGCTATTAAACCATTCATTTTCTGCACCTTTAATTAAACGTGAATATGAAAAAATAATAATAAAATGAAGATAAATAATAATAGCTATGCAATGATCATCGTGTTGATATTTTCCTGAGCTGTTAAACATCAACAAGATCAAGAATTTCTTTCTCATTGTGATGCGGTTCTCACGTTTTTACATGCTCTGTAGCTACCGATTAACCAGTTGGAATGGAATTCATTTAGAGGACAGCCCAACTAAATACCAAATTTGAGTAGAATCGGCCATTAAATTGTGAGAAATTGGTGTGTGTAGAAATGCACGTTTGTGCTTGTGCTGTTGCTGCTATTGATCGGACAGGGTTGAGATGTAAAGGGGACGGTCTAGGCCCAAGCCACCCATATCTGAAAATATCATTGAAAACTGTTGAAGTTATGCGTGTGGAAAGGATTTGTAGACACACAGACAGAAGACATTGAACCAAATTTGTTCAGGAAGGTCTAAGGCTGCCTCCTACATGAATCTGCCGCATGCGTCAGAGCGTTTTGGCGTTGACGCGAATCGGCGTTTTGGCGTAAAACAAGGTGTCCTACGTGGGAACGCTAGCCAACTCTTCGTATTTCAGTGGGCACAACGGGAGTTGTATGACCTGTTGTTTAAATTGAAGTTTTTTTCATTATGCCGACTTTCATTAAGTTCGTGCTTTTTTGTGTGTCTGGAAGTGTAAAATATGTAAGTAAGTACTTATTGCAGAACTGTAAAAACGGTCTCACGTGTGGATTTAGTGGTCAGAACAATATACACTTACATACGACATACCTAAATCGTGGGAAACCTTGGGAAAAAGTGTTGAATGAATCAAACATTAATCTATCAATATATCAAAATGAATCTCTATGTAACTACGTTTAACGGGATTTTTTTCAGCCCGGCAGAAGTAACAATCACTAGAACATAGGGCCACTGACAGTTATGCAATATTTTTTCCTGAGCCAATGTACCTACTTGTTGATATTAGTAGTTGACTGTAAAATTCAAGGAGACTCATTACGTTTTTTAGAAAAGTTTTTTTCAAAGACAGGTTTTTCTAAATTATAGTGTATTTCTAAAACACGTTTTATCAAACGGAGTTAGCTACCTACTTACTTACTTGCTATGTTTGATTCTTTCAACACTTCCCAAGCACTTTCCACTAATGATTTTTTTTATTGTTCTGACCTCTTGATCCACAGTCATGGTCGTTTTCGCACTTCTGCAGTAATTATTTCCGACGTCGACACACTAGTCACCCTCATGGTTTTCTGCCAGAGAGATCAAGAGAACAAGAGATAAACATATCGAACGAGGCGTTTGACGCATGCGGCAACGGCAAAAATCAAACTAGTTTGAAAATAAAACCGAAGCGTTCAACGCCAACGCATTGACGGCATGGCGACGTGCTAATTTCCAGGGTTTTCATTGGTCTGCTGGTTTATCGCCCAAACGCCCCAACACGCGCATTGGTTCCACATAGGACACTGGGTAAAACGTGAAATGCGAGCGGAAATTTTATTGTAGGAACCGAATTGTTCACTTTGTTTCAGACTCTGAAGCAAAATTCGTGGGTATAGCTCATTATTGTTCTTTACTGAACTTGTGTATGTTTGGGCATACTTATTATGTTGTGTATCGTTGTTTTCAGCAATGGTTGGAGATGGTGCCAATGACTGTGGTGCATTGAAAGCAGCCCACGCTGGGATATCTCTCTCCGAAGCCGAATCCTCAGTAGCTTCTCCGTTCACCTCCAAAGAGCCCAACATCAGCTGCATCGTCCAAGTCATACGTGAAGGGCGTGCCGCGCTGGTCACCTCTTTCTCCATCTTCAAGTACATGGCGGCCTACAGTCTCATGCAGTTCGCCTCAGTTGTCATTCTTTACTCAATTGATTCGAATTTGACGGATATAGAGTATTTGTACATCGATTTGTTTGTGATCTCAACTTTTGCATTTGTGTTGGGCCGAGTCGAGGCTTACAAAGGACCGCTTTATCCAGAGCCTCCGCATTCGTCCCTGCTGTCGTTCATTCCAATTCTCTCTCTCTTCGGACAAATGGTGATCGCCATAGCTGCTCAGTTGGCCAGTTTTGTTATCGTCAAACAGTATGAAAAGTAAGTACATTGAAATTACAGGCTCTTACAAGGACTAAGTTCATTACGGGCGTATTCCAATCTGAAGATGTATTCAAATTGTTACCTTAAGACATTGCACACAGCCGAAGCCTTACGTTTTCCACCTATTATGAACTCTTATTAAGAAAATTAAGAACCTATTATGAAAACCCACCCAATCCCAAATGTTTTCAATTTTTTGAGGGATGAAAGTCTTCGAGCGTTCCATTAGCCCTTCCAGTTCAGATTCAAACCAATTCTAAATGGCAGGTACTTGGAAGGGAGGAGATGAGGAACCATTCGGTATTATTAGTTCCCTCAAAGCGTTTGGTTGCAATTACTCGAAGATGGACGATGGAATCTGTAAAAAAAAAAAATCGTTTAGCGCTGAACTTGCCAGGAGGGAAACAAGTTCAGCGTCATGAAACCCATTTGTAGTTTATTGAGATTAGTGATCTCGTTTAGAATTGATCTAGATCAATCCTGATCCAGATCAGAGTATTTTGGTGAAATCAGCCCTAAGATTTCAAAAATTGTCAACGTTGATCAGGTTGTTTTTTTTTCAACCAGCGGGTTTAAAATACATAGCTCCCTACCTTCGGTAGTAGGGAAGCAAAAATGTCGAATTGGCGCACTGAGAGAGATCCATCCGTTAGTAATACGAATTCATGTTTATCAGTACCATCTCGACGGCCTGGTGATGATGACGTCTTTACATCGAAAGCGCTCGCCACCTGTCTTCGACTTGGTAGGTACGAAAGACTCTCCCAAACAATCACGCCATCGAGATGATACTTATGTCTGATGATAATTTCTTTGACGATGGATCCTCTCGTAACTCGTAAGTTTCGTAACCCATTTGTTCCAGATTAGGTACTTTGCCAAAATTGGGCTTTCAATTTCCAAAAATATTCTAAATCAGAACTCCTTGTCCAAACAAAACTCTGAATTCGAATTCTGTGACGCTGCTTCCAATGTTGTAGTATGTACCTAGTATCCCTTGTTCCAAGTAGTTGTTTTTTATTCATTCATTCTATTTCAGCGGATCGCTTGAAGTTCCTTCTTTCGTCACTCAAAACGAGACGGACAACTACACTCAATCCTTCCTCGATGAGTTTAATCTGACAACGAACGCGTCCACTTTGACTCCGGAGAAAACTGACGGACTGGAGAACTACGCAGTATTTTCAGTCTCGTGCTTCCAGTACATCATCCTGGCGCTGGTCTTCAGCAAGGGAGCACCCTACAGGCAGTCCATATTCGCAACTGCAGGCCTCATGTTGGCCTCCACCATCATCACCGTCTTCACTCTGTATCTCATCCTCTTCCCCTGCTCGTTCCTCGTCCACTCTTTCGAGCTGTTTATCCCACATTCCGTCAACTTCAGGCTGCTGATGGTTGTGATTGTCGTCACCAATCTGATCTGTGCCACCATCTACGAGCTGTTCTGTGACCTGATTCAACGTAGATTATCCAAGTTAGTTTGTTTTTGGAAATGTATTTTTACTTTGATGTTCATGAGTAGGAACAAGCCTACTACGGAGTGTTTACAAGAGAATGAGGGATACCCGCGTGTTTATTTTATATTATTTTAAATAAAGTAGGTTCCATCCTGAGAATTTTGACACAAATCGCATTCTTCCAAAAAAGTTCGCAAAAATAGAGTGGTCATTCCACCCCTCTCACCTGGGCGAACCTTCCAACGCCGACGTAACAGGAGACGCTAACTCTGAAAAATCACGGAAAGAAAACTACTAACAGAAAAAACTTGTCGAAATTCTCAGTATGGAATCTAATTTCATCAAAAAATAGAAGTACTTTTTTCTTAACCATTACCCATGGGTATGTTTTGAAATCAGTACCTGCCTATTTATTGAACAAACTGCCATACTTTTTAAACGTTCTTGATAGACGAAGTAAACACATGAGTTATTCATCATGATTGCATAGGACAATGATACCTATTCTTCATATATATTCTTCAGTTCTAGTTAATTAGGTTCCTTTATTATTGTTATTCATTTATTTCACCCGCCTATTACTTATTAACGCTTTTTGTCAAGGTTGAGTCGAAGAAAACTGCTGGGTTATGAAGAATTGGACCGCATCATGAAGAAAGACGGTTCTTGGCCGCCTCTCTCAGTGGGCTCACCTCACGTGGAGCACTCTCCCGTTATTCATAGATCTACACCCACAGTCACTCTCGTCAATTCGCCACCACCAGGAAACAAATCCTTGGAAACTTCAGGTGAATACTACTAAACTCTGGTTAAGGAGAAATACGGACAATGATACTCAAGGATATTCATGGCACCATGAACAAAACTTCATTTTCAATACTTGTCCTATCTGCACACGTATTTTTGTTTATTAAATTTTAATTTCGAAGTAGAGATTGAGGCGAGTTCGCACCTCTTTTGGTTGTTATTTGATAAAATCGGGATTTGACTATCACTGCTAACATGCCCAGTGATCTCACATCAAGTTCGGAGACGGGGGGAAAACTTGTTGAAGCGAATGGATACTTTGTCAGCATCCATAGGTTTCGTAGGCCTATTGACCGATCCCAAACAGGGAAGCGTAAATCCTGTTGAACTTACTCCTATTGTTGCTACGTCACCATCTACATCTGTTGCCACATGGGTAGTGTGTTTCCTCACCTTCATGCAGTGTTCATAACATGACATCTAAAGTCCATTTGAAGATAAACAATAGAGAGTTTTTGTTCTTCCCGTCATCTCCTCAGAAACAAAACCGAAAGCGAATAAGGGAAAATGGACCAATAAGCTTGAAGCACAATTCCACACATATACGGAATGTTTTTCGTATGTACATGTAGAGGTAGGTACCTCTATACGAAAAACTTTTCATTGGCGGAAAGAGAATGCTTGAAGCTCATTGGCCCATTTCCCCCTATCAACGTGTTTCGTTCTCGTTTTTCATGTGTCGTCTTTCCATGGAGATGACCGGAAGAACAAAAATTCTCTAATGCCTCAAT
>JAEMON010000009.1:12335679-12345807 GCA_030264115.1 Lygus lineolaris | reverse complement strand
GACTAGTATAGGGATTCATCCACGGTCTATTTGCTCAATCAGAGTAGGTAAAATCTCCCATGTAAGTAGGTACGTAGAGATTTTCGGATTTGTTTCCAAATAATGACCATTGTGCCCCACTGTGTGGCTTGTTGCCCTCCTTGACATAATTTCAAGTGTAAATTTTAAACTAGGTATACAAATTGCACTTCGTTATTTGAGCTTATACTTACCCATTGAACATAATGAGCAAAATAAAATCTCTCTGAACAGTCAGCCAATGCGCATAATGGACGGAAGTTCGGATGGATGAAAGGAAGCGGTATAAAAGAAGAGTCTTCAGTCATAACTTAAGATTAGTGGCGATTAGCATATTTTCTTTCGTAGTTGAATACTGCATCGCTAGACCTGTGAGTAGGAAATAAGTGTTTCCTAGTATTAGACCTTTGCATTAGAATTTCTGGTAGTTGATCCGTACCGTACATGTTCCCTTTCAACGGATTCCTTGTGCAGTTATTCCAATATCCTCTATTTGTCTTCTATTTAAATTCTACCAATCGTATAACTACATTAATATTATGCTAGTTGTTTGTTGTTTCAATCACGACCGAACAGCTACTCTGAAATCGATGAGGTTTTTTTTTTTTGGCATAAAACGAAAGCAAACGTCCCCGCCAGGTTTAGGACATAGAAGATGTCGTACGCGCCCTCATCCCATATCGTGAAGTTGTTCTTCCTTTGTTACCTGCGTTTATCTAGTAAACTCATTTATGACAGAGACAATAAATAAATAAAAATTGTAATTTCACGACGGTTCACTTTTCTACGCTTCGGAATTTGGAGAATGATACAATAAAGCTTTGTTGTGACGATTTCCACGACTCCTACCACAAAAACGATTTCAACGACAGGTACGATCAAATGACTGTCATCCACCATGTTTCTATGGCACCTCTTTGATGTCGAAAAAGGAAGATGGTCCAAATCTCCCGGACTTTCCCTAAAGTCCATCGATGTTTCCAAGTTCTGCGGTTCTGTACCTACGTCTCAGTGGCCTTTTCATAGTAAGGTACCTACCTGCACCAAAGACGATGCAACAGTTTCTCTCTTTTTTGTCGTCGTGTTTCTTCAGTAGTCGAGGATCGCCGCCCGAGCTCGACCTGTTAGTTGTCACGCACTCAACACCACTCGAGACTCGAAAGGACGAGTCGACCATCAATGTAAACTCGGCACAGCAGTCTCTGACAGCGCCCTACGACCTACCCCGCTCTGCCATGAGGACGAGGGGATCACAGTCCCGTCTCTTCACAATTTTTCGTCCTTTTATTTCTCTTTTCTTTACCTACGAATGATTCGCTCGCCCTTCATCGTAGGATGGAAAAGCACGAACTACCTATAGTCACGGCCGATGTGGCTTACTCACTCTTCATAGGGATTCCATAAAGACTGAATAAGTAGGTACGCGGGGAGGGTGTTCCCACGCTACCTACTTAAATAAAAATGCGTATTATACCTATTCCACATTCCTTAGGTACTTGACGTGAAGGTATTTTCACACTTAATCTGAAACCTTAATAGTTATATGTACACTACAGATGGATAATATTATTCCATTTCATTTATCCGGAAAACGAGTAGAATAATAGAAAACTACATTTCAACATGCATGCGTGATTTTACTGAAGGACGGTTTCCACCGAGAGAAGATACGAAAAGAGAGAACGGTTTGCTGTTTGATATGGTCATTATCGTAATGCTTAACATCATAATTAATTATCGTTCGCAGATAAAGATCTAATTAGCGAACCAGCTTGACCCTTGTAAAACTATTCGAAATTATGGTCAGATTTCTACGACATTTTCAGGGATTGTGCGCGAACGCTCCTGTAAACAACCCCCCTATGAATTTCATCACCCTCGGACCAATGGTAGCGTGTAAGCATGAATATCTAAACGTAAATTCCGTAGTTCCTATTCAGGATGATCTGCCTACAATGAATTTCATCGCAATCGAATCATCAGGAGCCACGCGAATGTGAAAAAACAAAAACAACATAATGAGGAACAAATTTTTAATGTTGTTGATGTTTGTCAGTTTAGAACACGATCGCGAAGATCATTATAATATAATTGATATTAATAGTTATTGATATTAATAACTGATATTGTCAATTTTCACCTAGGTATGCCTACCGAATAGATGCACCAACTTACATACTATAATAGTATGTATGTATGTATATATACTATATACTATTTTATGCCCATATAACAATAAGGGAGGAAACTTGGCAGTCGTTTTTCAAATCCTTCCAAGTTTGGCGTTGATATTTATAGAATTGCGGAGAAGGTCCACAACATGAAGTTTTGAGTGGTTCATTCGTGTTTGAAAGTCTCTAGACCTTAGCTCCACCTTCTGCTATTAGTGGAGTATCGGTAGAGACCCAAGTCCTCAGATAGCGTAGGTACGAAATACCCTCTTCGAAAGGAACCATCGTCAGTAAATCCTCGATAGGACGGCTCTGATTACCTCTTCCCGTTGAAAATTCCTCAGATGGAATTATTTGTTCTCAACCAGTAAAAGGGTGCTCTCGTGCGTCCCAACATTTTGTTTTTGCAAAACATTCTCTGCTGATTAAGGACGTACTAATGCCTCACTATCTGTCCTCTGGTGGGGCGTTTTTGTGGACGTGCATTAGCCTTTCGCTTCGCTCTACAACTTTTTCCTGCAACGCCTCCGACGTCATTAGTACATACGCGGATTTTCGATCGCGGTTCGCAATTTAAATCGGTTTCAATTAGAGTGAACAGATAAAAGCGGTTATTTCTCTACTAACTGAGGTAAACTTGTTGCGAGCACAAGAACACTTATCACGCCTTCAAGCGATGCATTCAGTCTCATTTTGTGGTCGTATAAGTCAATCGGCGTTGGACGTCACAAACAGCGGAGCTACCATAATCGATGGAATCTATCATTCCGACTCCCACGCGCAACATTTACATGAGAGTGTAAGTCGAGAGCAAACTCGATTAATGAACCTAAATGCCTGATTCCGGTACGTAATTAATCTATTACTGCCTCTATCGCATGTTTGAGTGAAATAAGAACACATGGTCTTAATTAATTTTAAGTATGTTGATCGTAGAGTAAAGTAGTGATGGAATTGTTGAGGTTCGATCAATGAAAGAAATGGGTGCCAACGTTTCGGAGAATTTATTTCTCCATCTTCAGGGCATGAATCCTCCAAAGGCAGTGGAAAGTAAGACGGTGCGTACTATTTCACCAGCATTGAGAGACTGAGAGTCTCTCATTGATCGACCCTCAACAATTCCATCACTACATGGTCTTAATGACACATGAAGGAGAACTTCAGGGATAAATTATGGAACTAATTTCGAACAGAAAGTTCCTCCTATACATACTCCCTAAGTTTCGAACGGTCATGTATGGGAGTCAAAACCCCTAATTTACCCCACCCTCTCCTACCTCCCTGGCTCAGATTTGAGAAATTCGTATTAACCAATAGGTTTATTAACCAAAATTTACGTTGGATAGTTGGACTAATCCACCACTCACATTAATAACAAATTGTCGAATGATCCCCATGGCCGTGAAAAGCGGACTACTGGCGGACAGAAAGACAGAGAAAAATATTGGGGTAATAGGAAGAGTCAATCTTTATCAAATCGCATGGAACAGAAATTCATTCTGATCAATGTACATACTTACGACTTTATCAAGGAAGAGTAATGTGCCACACCCATGCGGTTCGAGAGACGTTTTCCATAGTGTAATTTACGTCAAACCTCGAAGATTCCCAAAAAAATTTGTAAAAAATGATCCTTTTTGGAGTCCTTTTCGAATAATATAGCCACTTCCTTGATTCCTAGGATCCGATAAACGAAACCGATACTGGATTGATACCTACTCGCCCAGTCGTTTGTCGGTGATAAATTAATCTCGGGCGTATTTGAATCCTGCCATATGCATTCAAATAGATGCACATGAATCCCAAAAATTTGTTTAGTGGGGCGGACCGTGAATTTCCATTATTCAAGAGTCGGGGCTCAAACGGTTCATCCATTTATGGATCGGATCATGGCTGCAGCCTCTATGAATAGACCGTTATGATACAGAAAACTCGTATGTTTTGAAGCCCCGTCCGATCTTGATCGTGATCCGCCTCAAAATGTCTGCAAATTCAGGTGGGCAATATATACTCGTAGCTGCCTCACTTCTGTAACATGGTAGGTAGTATAGAATGAGTTAGTAAAAATTTCACCGAAATCGGTGATATAGTTCCGAAGTTATGCCATGACAAATTCAAGTTTGTGCATGCGCAGCATAGCTATTACTGATCTCATCGCGACTAAATGCAACTAAACAGGCAATCAACCTTGAAGCCCCAACTACCCTACGAATTTGAGCAAAATCGGTCCACTAGGAACTTAGAAACCGTAGGTTCAGGAAAATCACGTTTGCGCATGCGAACACGCTAATAGCGATTCGGCGGTGGTTAAATAATATTATTTGACTTCCTAGGCGCTGATCCGCCTAATCCCTGATGGAAAGATTATCAAAATGGGACCATAATTTCGTATAGTTATGCCTGGGACAAGGAATTGAGCCGAGAAACGGGACCAAAATCGTTCAGAAAGCTTTGAATCCCCAAAGGCAAGTAGACATTACAATTTTGGGAGGACCAACATTTTGTTTACGTCTCGCATTAACATTGCTTATTTGGACAACAAATTTACAGCACTACGATGATGGTTTTGTAATAATCATAAAGGTACTTCATAGTTTTTGACTATAATATTGCTAAAAATTCTAGGAAGAGGTCCTTTGAAAATGTTCTCATCAAGCCATCGAGGGAGGCGGAGGGTAGGTTCTTTCAAATTTATGAACTTCATTCCTGTATAGAGAGATTATGAAAGTAGTTCCAGCAGACTCACTGGTACTGAATTGGTAAGTAATTGGTTGCTGCTTTATGCCTGTATGTGTTGTTAGATTGTAACGCCTCATTGATATGTCAGTCGTGGTACCCACAACATTGTCCTATTGTTGCCTCTTCGACCCCACTAAAGGTGAACAGTGATATAGCAACTCCTTCTGTCACTGAATAACAACGAGATTTGGTCCTTCAGTCACTGAACGTTTCTCCGCCGGCAGATTATAAAGAAGAACGGTTCCTTTTATTCACAGATTTGAGACATTGGAGACCCATAATGGGAAGGAAAGTAGCTCGTCATCCAAGTCGGGCCATCGCCATTCATTGAAGGTTGCGCAACGTATTCAAAATCGAATACAAATAAGATTGTAGATAAGTTTGTAACGTGTTAATTAGAAAACATTCAGGGGCGATCCCGAGAGATGTTGGATAAATGCGGCATCCCAGGAACTATGGCTCACAGAATAACCGATTAGTGTTTACTTCAAGCTTTCAGAAGTGTATGTTGAAGCTGGATTGCGCTCTCTAGCAAAATCTTAGGGAAAGGGGAATAAATCTATGTTTGAACAGCCTATTTTATGATCTTGTATCTCGCGCTCTTACAAAATCTTAGGGAAACGGGAATAAATCTCCGTTTGCATAGCCCATTCTCTAATCGTTCATCGTTCTCTTTTCGTATAATATCTCTAATGCGAGTATGATCAAGGCCTATAACTTGGCCCGGAACTTGTTCATGATTTTGCACACAAAAAAAACCTCATCCATCATATCCGTGTATCTGTACGAGCGTGTATGATTGAAGGTCAAACTGATAGGCATTCAAGAGATCCAAGTTTAGACTCGTGCTTTCCCTGCTTTTAAAAACATAAGAGAATAAATAGAACATCTGATCTCTACATACTTGGTGCATCCCTATCTCCCCGGCTATAGGAGTGGAACATTAAACTGCCAATAAATTGGCGGGTCAAGAATATAGAAAGCCCCTACACATACAGCCTACACACATAGGTAATTCCGAAGAATTTCATTGAAATCAGATGGCACATGAAAATTTAGAAGAATAGGTACTGGTTTTGATAGAGTATTCGATTAGCGAATGCGCAACGGCTAATATGTAATCAGATGCATAATATTCAGATGCAATCATCTTGAGGCCAACCGTCAACTATCCTATACTCTCCATTCGAGCGAAGTAAAATACGAATAGGTCATGAGAAATCAATGTTATAGGGGTAAGGTTGGCCTCCTGATTATTCCCTATGACCTTCATTGCAATTAGATCATCGGTACCCACCTCACGTGTATAGTGTAAAATATAGAAAAAACGTCAATATAAATATACGGCCGATAATGGTTTTCATGGTACCAAAAATATCAAACGAGACTTCCTAGTTTAAGTAATTTATTGAAAACGAGGAAGCTACAAATATTATGTGCCATATCAACACAACTGAATCGTATTTGCTTCTTGCACAATAAATATGTACTTACACTTACACCTTTGGTAGCGAAGATGCAGAAGTTCTGGCTAACTTTTATAACATTTTCGAGACATTTTAAGAAAGTGGAGTTATAATTTTTCCATCGTCTTACATCTCCTGAAAAAATACGCACCTAGGTTACATTAGAGGTCTTTGAATACAGAGTAGGTAGAAATCTTAATGGCCCCATAAGAACGGTGTCGCTATGAGGTGTTTATGACCTCGTTGGGACAATATACTCGTGCCTCGTGGTTACATCAGCAGTGTTTCATCTTTCGTTTTGTGGGCTGTTTCTTCTACCCACCTTATTTCCTTTCTTCGAACTTCGCGATTTGAAAAGAGATTTATAAGGATATTGTTGGTCAAGTTTTAAATCCAGACGTACTTGAGTTGTGGGGTGAGGGGGGATGGGATACTCGAATGCAAGAAGAAACACGAGGTCGAATTGGATGAACTCGTACAAAAATTCAGCTAAGATAATCGACTGAGAAACTTCTTGGGTTTGAATAACAACATAATCTTACCATACAATCATGAATAAATAATAACATAAATGAGATTATACAACAAATGGGGTGAGCAAAAAACTATGAAATATTCAGTTGTCTCCAATACACGACAACTAAACGAAAACATGGAGAAAAAAATGCAAAAATTGGAAATATCCCGATTATGTATGTACCTACTGCAAAATTCAAAATCGAGGTTTTTAGTCGTTATAAAATACACATTTTTGTATAACCCCCAAAAATATCGCTCCTATCGACAATCCTACCGACGGCTCATTCTATTCAACATTTAAAAAAATACGTTTAAATCGATACATCAATCATTATGTCAGTTAAAATAGTCAATATTACTTGAACTTGCAGGGTAAATAGAAGAATGTTCCACATGGCGCATGATTTTCATATATTGTTATAAAACCTCATATACCTATCTTTTTGAAATTATTTTTAAGACCTGCAGTAGTTCTCGCTCGATTGACCACTAAAATCCATGAGAAACCTCACACATGAACTAGTTTGCACAACCTGAATTGAACCCTAATCCCCTGCTCTCCACAGCCCCAAAAACCCATTCTCCCTCTTCAATTCTGGTGTCTAAACGAAGTTTTAACAAAGGTAACCTATGGAGAATGAACGTTTTGCTTCCTCACCAATGAAGGTTGGAATATACCCATCAATTCGAGCAAGAAATAAAAATTTTCTCCCCCTACATAAAAATTCCCAATTTTTTCTGTCTGTCTGTGGTCAATTCCTTGTCCCTGGCAAAACTGTGTGAAGAGTCCGAATTCGATGCAACTTTCAAGAGTCCCGTTCGATGGATTTTCAGGTTCTTCGTCGGACCACTAGTAGTGTGTGCGCATGCGCAAACGTGGATTTTCTGAAACCACCTACGATTTCTCAGTTACTAACTGACCAATTTTGCTCAAATTGTTCGGGTAGTTGGGGCCTGCCTCCAAGACAATTACCTACCAATTTCGACTCAATTGGATCAGTAATAAATACTTGGAGTGCACGACCATGAAACTTTTTGTCACCTCAGAACTATTTTACCAATTTTGCTGAAATGTTCGCTCACTGATTCGAAACGTCCTGTAACGTCCCTGTTACAAAAGTAAGGAAGCTATACTGCCCACCCAACTTGGTAGACATTTTTTATCAAGGGATCGGCGATCGAAGCTAGTCTTCAAAGTCAGTGTGAGTTCCTTCGACATGAATATCCAGTTAGTGGTCAGTGAATACACCAGATATTTCAGGAGCATCACTGCTCAGGCGCCTCTGAAATCCGACGCCCAATAAAAGAGGTTTATGGGGTAGGAAGCCACATCTTCAAGTATCTTGGAGCAAACGAAAGGTGTCCCAAAAATGCAGTTTTTCGGAAGATTTAGTACAAACCGG
This sequence comes from Lygus lineolaris, assembly GCA_030264115.1. Classification (NCBI taxonomy): domain Eukaryota; kingdom Metazoa; phylum Arthropoda; class Insecta; order Hemiptera; family Miridae; genus Lygus; species Lygus lineolaris. Next base: position 12,337,491 of record JAEMON010000009.1, on the reverse strand, counting down.
CCGTGAAAAGGGAATGATTATTACCGATCTTATAAATCGTAAAGTGTTTGCCTAAGGTTTACACCCTGAGGGCCGTAAAGTAAATCATCCTGTTTCGAGGTGTATTCATTTTCTCGACCATCGAAAGCTCCCCTGTGGGTTTTTAGAAGTTTGATCTATCGGGGATTCCCGAGAAGGAACATTATAGGTAACCTTTTGTTCCTTCGGTAGACATTTCTTCAATTTTTTCAACTTAGCATTTTAACGGCTCATTTTAATTCGTAAAACGCCGGAGCGTGGGCGGTTTGATAAATGATGGGGCCTTCAGGCGATAACGCGGTGCGAATGTTCCCCCAACGGTAGGCGAATATATTAAAGGTGCTTAGTGGCTTTAGCTTCTGTGAGTCCCCTCATTTTATGTTCTTCTTATACAGGATAAGGACATTATGAGTGATTCCACAGGTATCTAAATTCTCAAATTCTTATTCTAAAATCAAAAGTTATAAATATAGGTATATAACAATAATTATTATTCTTTTTTGAAAACTACATGCAGCAATCGGTGGTGGATATGATACCGGATACGGACAAAACTAAGGAGCATCTTCTTCAGTCAAACAAACTTCTGCCAATTTACTTGGACAATTAATTGAAATGGGGAAAATTTAAAGGAGTTTGAGTCTTGCACGGCTCCCTGGATTGCCGGTTTTCTTTATTATCACTAATCCGATTGCACCGACGTTGCAACTGTCTATAAAGATAGTCATCTATTTATAGCGATCAGTGTTAATTCGAGTATATATTTATGTAAAACCACTAGAATGAATTTAAGTTATATTAATAACATAGTAATATTTTATTTTATTAAATATTTATTTAAGGGCTCTGATGATAGGGGAGCGAATCTCCGAACGGGACCTCTAGTTTATTTTATTTTTTAAATAAATATATCAATCAATCAATCAGTTACCACTCTACAAATTTGAGCAAAATCCATATGACCTACCTTAGGTCGTGAGAAAGGATGTTCGTATACATCATGTATGCGCTTGCCATATAGCTACCTACCATTGGCTGTGAAATTCATTAGGGACCTTCTAGAGGTTCATTACCAATTTATGATGCGAACCAGTTCTAAATCGCTGGTTTATTGAAGCGTAAAGATCTAGTTTTTCAAATATGGAGGAACCTAATGATCATCCACTAGCTTCTTACCGCGTTATCGCCCATAGTGAGGGGTAATTAGTAAGTAATAATACGTGGGTTAAGTAGTTTTATGGGTTTCTCATTGGAAATCGTACTCCAGTTTATTACCACTAATTTCTTCTTACGATGAATGCTAGAGTTCTAGTGAAATAGCGTGGTCATTTGAAATTCATATGTGTGGGCACCAAGAAAATACGGGGATGACAATCCCAAACGAAAAACACAACATGACGGGGCAATACAATTGGCTTTGTGGCTGTGTCAAGTGAGTGTGGCACATTGCCTCCTCGTGATGAATAAAATGTGTAGGGAACGAAATTTCCGCTACGAATTTACTTTCGCCCTTTGAATTGAGGTACTAGCGTGAAGCGTTGATTTAATGAATAATCCTCTCGAGGTAGGGCAAGTAGCAAAATTCCATGAAGTCTATTTCTTTATTGAACGACCCCAGGAGACAATCCAGACATCCAGAACAATAGATAGTAGAGTAGTAGAATTTTGCTGTTAAGTTCCCTAGTATTTCTTTACCAAGACACCAGGAGATATACCCCCATCCATTATATACTTGGCTTGAAAACAGAATTTACTGTCTGGATATTCTAGGCTTTGATTGTGTACCAAAATGAT
>JAEMON010000009.1:12293709-12304132 GCA_030264115.1 Lygus lineolaris | reverse complement strand
GTTTATGTGCCAAAGCAAAGACATAAAATGTCAAAAAAGTTAACAAACTCTATTGAGAAATGTTCCATTGAGAAATGTTGGACATTTGGCTATTTTCTTCATAAACCCCTGAAACTTACTTTAAAAAAGGTAGTTTTCAGATTTCAACCTCTGAGGGGACCACCGCAGTGAACATTAAACTACTAAATCGGCAATTCAACTTCACATACGACTGAATTGTGGAACCTAGACGTCAAAACTCATCAGACCGGCTTCCTGTCATGGAAAATACTCATTCAAGCTCTGAAATACGCCTTTCCTGACGATCGTAAACCGTCTCGCCCTACGGAATCCCTAAAAGCTACCATCATATCCATAATTTCAAGCCACTGAATTTTTATCGAAACCCCCAAATTTTTATTGGCGGTAAAATACTTTCAGTCAATTTATGGCGGCAGAACGGACGGCCCTCGTTATGCGATTTACGGACGAGAGACGAGACGCGTCCGTGTTCCGAGAAATTTACGGTGTAACAAATTTATTATCCGGCTATCGGAAACGTGCACTTAATTCGCTCGATTTGTCATTTTATATCATAATCTAGGTTTGTTGACTGAGGTTGTATAATAATCCAATCGGGAAGAAGAGCACCCTCGTGGGCAAATATAAAAATGATGGCACACTATGTTGGTATTATGTTCCATCATTTTCAACTTGAAGCAGTATTTATTATCACCGGGATTCCTTGGTAAATAACATTAATTCACCCCACTTCTAACGTGATTGATCCTCAACAAGACTTGCCACAAATAACTCATAAGAGAGGAATAGATTTTTTTGTTAAATCGAGGTATTATGTGATGTTAAAACACCAACTAAGATGAGAGAGGAACTAATCTTTGTAAATCCGAAGGGAAAGGTCAACTCTTTGATGGAGATTCCAGATCTTGTAGTTGAAATCGACCAAACCTCTCGAATTATTTGAAGTTCCGCGTCTGTGAAACCTCCTGGGAGAACTCAATAAGCTATTTTCATGGTTTCTTTTTTTTTTGCCGATTTTCGAATGGTCGAAAAATTAATGAAGTGTACCAAGATGTCAACGATACCTAAAGAGAGTACTCTTCATTTTTGAAGTCACTGGTTTAGTTTCCTTTTCATTACTTAGATACGTATCGTCTCGACATCGGCGACTTCCTCAACCTGTATTATTTTCAATTGTTGCTTATCAGCTTACGATTTTGATAGGATCCCACTCCATTGGGGTAGGTGCTCTTGGTACCATACTGTAGACTAATCTGGATTTGGACACATCGCTTTGAGTTCCAAAAACGTGTAATAGGTATGTGAAGTATCCAGTGATCGGAAAATGGTCGGAATACTCAACTCTTGTACTCATTACATCTTTCCGCCGTTATTGTATCTTTTTTTTCACTCTGAAATTTTTAGGTGAATAAGGGCTACTAGAGGTTTTACGGACGTGGAATGCAAATTTTGGTTGACATTTTAGATCCTCGGTAATTGCTGTAACTATAGTGTAGCCCTTGAAATCAGGGATGAAAACATTTTTTTCCTCTCTCGACATTTTGCGTTTCACGTACCCGCCAACAGTAGGTACGAACTCATGGAATCCATGAATCGAATCAAAACTGTCGGCCTCACATTTCCCACTGTTTAGCTTAGTTACCATAGACTAAAATAATGAAATTCGTTGTGAAGGTCACATTTGGGGTCTAGTTGGTCATCGAAGCCTGATGGTGTTCCTGTCAAATAATTTCTCAGAAGTGAAAAACATGGTTGGAATTTTCAAAACGCAGTATTTACCTAAATCAAAAACTTCAATAAAAGGATAAATTGTTTTTATTACGATTTTAAATAGTTTTCAATTTTTTAATACAATTAGGGTCAATGTACTTACGACCAGCCGTTCGCTCCCCACGAGGGGCGTGTAAAAAATGTAAAATACAAAAAAATAGCAAGGAGTGAAAATATTGGGGAAACCCTACAAATGAGTGGTATAGATCAATTGAATCGATTCGGGAGACTAGTCGAAATTCTATGTAATCTCTTTTGTACTTAACGATATGCGTGTTGCTGTGAACTTGTGGTAGACTGGACGAATGCCTGGTCTTATTGACAGTTCAGTCGATTCTATGGCGATCCAACTCCTATATCGCTTCATTGTGAAGCCATCATCAGGCTGCGGGTACAATTACCTACCAAAGAGCCGTATCGGCTATTATCAACGGTAAACAATGCAATTATGGCGGTAATTTATGATCCGTGGAGGGTCTTCCAGGTCCACCCCGAGGGGCCGAGGGGGCCCTCCTGGTCTCTGAGGGCCCAAACCCTTCCACCGTCCCCTCTCTCACATTTCTTACTATCGTTAGTAGCCTCCATTTTCAACTGAAACAACAGCAACTAGGTGGTCTGTAATGCCGTTTCAACTAGGTATTTGGACATCTTGATGTATTGAGTCTTTAGAAGAACCCGCTCCCAACTACTTTTCGAGAGGATTCTCATGACTCACCTCCTGACCGACGTGAAGTGTACTTAGCATTACAGGGAAACTATGTAGGTGCCACATCCACGATCCACTTGGCAGACTGTTTTTCGTTGCCTCGTGTGGCTTTCGTCATAGGATTCATCACTTCGAAGCTCCCTAGGTAGTAGCTCCATACAATGGAATTACGAACGTAGCTGTCACTAGAATAGAATTAGGCCATCCTGCGTTTCCCTTCATTCATAATCCTGTTCCGTAAGGGAGTGGCTCAGGGAATGCAAGAGGCATGCTGTCACCAGAGCACATAGCGAGAAGACTCGGTCGGAGGCTGTCACCGCTTACTGAATGTGAGATCCATGAAATCCTCTGGAGTTGGAAGAAACCGAACGGTTCAGGATTTATTATACAGAATGTTCTTCTATGAATCGTAAAGGGCTCGAGTTGAAGGGTCTCAGGCCCTTGGAACTCCTCGTCAGTGTCCCCCGCGGTCGTGAGCACCGCATTATGACCCTTCCTCCGTGTTATGAACATGTTAACTTCATCCAGCACCTCCAAAAATAAAACGTAACCACAACAGCCCACCTTCTATGGGAAGCGCGCCACGCTCTCACGCGCATTCCCCACGAATTAATAGTACGATTTGTCAAGTCCGGTGTTTAATGCCGTTTTTGATACCCTAGCTGCACCCTTTTTCAAAAGGCATTGAAAAATCCTTTCCCGTCTTTGTCCGAGGAATGCCTCCGGCCAGGTGACCCCCGGCACCTTCTCGTCTCCTCTTTACATTTCCCTGCCCTCGTAAATCTTTTCGAGTGTTAACGAAGCGGACAATTGAGTTTGAATTGTGACCTCAAACACGGACGCACCCCCCCATTGAAATCGGCCCTTGTGAAGGGATCTTAACAACACTTGTGAAGACGAATGGAACAATATAAATCAAGGGCAGGTTCCAAGAAGTTGTCTACTCAAATACATTTTGGCCACTTTTACGTCCATCGTAAGTTATCGAAATTCATTTGTGGAAAATCTGAAGAAATGCCCCTAGTTCTAGATATATTTTGTCCGGTAATCAATGGTTCAGCCCAGTGTTCTCAACCTTTCCTCAGTCATCCCCCCCCCCCCCCCCCCCCCCCCCCCCCCTAGCAACTCTAGAATTTAATGAGCCTCGATCTCTTGTGAATGTCATCGCCTACCTACCTACCTTGCGAAAATTTTGAAGTTTGATCTTTAACAAATGAATCAAAGGGTCAGAGAAGTACAGCGATTCTGATTCTTGTTGCAATTACGCTTTCAGCAGAAGTCAATATCACGAACGTCAAAACACTCAATTTTGGGAAAATCATTAATGACTTGGAAACTCGATTGAAACAAATTTTAACCTTCGTGATACAGGCTACTACAGGGAAATTCGTTAATGCAACATGCATCAGAATAGCTGGGTATTAATTGAACTCAGCTGTCCCTCTTGGTCTCGTTCTCGTGACGCTTGTCTGTTAATATCTTCTGGTCATATGTTATCATTATTGTTACACTATTAGACAGTCTCGCGCAATCTCAAACTTCCCTCCAAATTTTAATCTAACTTGACCAATGGAGCTAACAGCATTTTGTGGTCAGGTAATACTTAAAACTATTGCTGGACTGCCGAGCTCACTGTGGCTGGGTTGGTTGCTTTTTCACATCGTTTGCAAGCAGCTAAAAACCTTCTAATCCCCAAAACATTTTCTGTCGTCCTCCAGTCCTGACAGCACTGAATTCTCCATTCAAAACAAACTTTGTCTGCACGGTTCGTTGGCCAAGCCAATTCTGACAGCCACTGAGCCGTGATGCGGGGGGCGCTCGCCACGACTCTCGCCAGCACCGGCCTGTCGAGTAATCGCCGGTGTTATTGCCGATCGCTCGAAAATAAGTCATTAGAAGTGAAACTTATATAAATAGCTGCGCTACGCGAATGCTCCACCCCAAGACCTACCCTATCCTTACCTTCTCCTAATACTCGTATCTTCAATTCTTAATTTAGATTCCCCTCTCTTGAGAGCGCTGAAGGCAAATCAGGGGGACGCGTGTTTTCGTAATCCAGCTGTGAGCAATTAATTTATTTCTTCTGAAGTGGGGGAATGAAGCTGGGGAAATTTATTATTGAGAAAACACGCGGCAGTAACCTCGACGTGTTGTGAGTTTTGGGGCAGGTTGAGGCGTTAAGGTGTTTTTTAATGTTCCGGCGATCCTAATTTATCGCCTGTGTAAATCGTCGTTTCCATTGGAAGTGACATGCAGGGAAGCATATGAGCAACCGATTGGCTGCAGACTGAAATTCCCAATGTTGACTGTAGCCTGTGAGTGCATGACCTCCAGCAGTGATCTACTAGCAGTGACACATTATAAATTTATCATTCACCCGGCGGGGTGCAAACAACAACATCACCCCATCCCCGGATTTAGCCAATCCGGTCTGTAACATGTTATCACTGTGGTGTTTTATGTTGTCGAATTTCTAGGAATATTAAACTATTGTGTTACCTACAACAAATAATATTTAAACGTTTCTAAAGAAATTTTTCACAATGAGAGATAGAACAAAATAATATTGCTATATTTTGAGGAATCTATTAGTTATTTCAGACGATATTCACGAGACTCTTCAAATTTTAAATCGTGCCAAAGTAAAGTAATTACAGTAAATTGTTCGTCAAAGTTTACACTTCACGTATACTCGTACAGGTATGTCAGCTGTGTACACAAATCTGTGAACGCTCAAAACATCTAAACTATTCGATCGATTTTGATTGTTATTATATTGTTTAATTTAATTCATATTTAATACAATCCGGTAGCATTAAGGTGTAACTGCATGGGTAAGTTTCGAATTCGAAGTACCTATTGAAAAAATCCATAAAGTTCTACATGCTTGTTTCTACTTCTTCTAAAATCTTCTGTACGGTGCCCAGTCCTTAATCATTCCTATTACCGATTGGAGGATGTGTCCAGGTTGTCTCTTGGCATCCTTATTAGGTACTTAACAATAGTGAAAAGTCCTCTCGCCCTGTGCTACCACCAGCTCCAACGGTCTAAAATTTTATTCAAGTGTTGCTATGTGCCCCAAATCTTTGCACTTCACTATAGATGTTTAGCTTTATTTATTTATTCATTTTTTAATAAAAGGTATTTTGACGTGCCATCATAAAAGTATTTTAGTTAATTTTGAAGGGTAAATAAACGGTTTTGCCGTTTCATATAAGTCTGTGTTGGTGCAGTTTCAAGATGGTATTAAAATTGATGAAGATTAGAGGAGGATTGAAAGCAGGACAAGATTTTCAACAAAAGGTAGGGGTAATGTAATACAATTTTGAAGAGGATCGCATTATTGTTATAATTTATTGTAACATAGGTAGGTCAGGTAGGGGCTTTTGAAACCATCTCCACAAGGGGGATCTCTTAAGTTCGGGTAAGACATGGATACTATCGTTGCACAGAGAAGGTTTTTAGCCCGTTTATCAACGCGGTTTGTAGGAAGCTGATCAATCAGAAAAGGAACTTAGTTGTCGTCACATGGGTGAACTGGCAATAGAATGAGGGGGGAATAATTCAAATTCAGAAACTCCATTAAATATAATAAAAACAGAGAAGTAGTATGGATAGATAAGTTATAAGGTTTTAATTATTTATTTAAATAAGTACTGTAGAAGTGAAAGTGTAAATACAAAATTTAAGGAAGGTTAAAGATGGATTAGTGGATAAATATTATTGTCTCCTTGTTTTATTTGGTTTGTCAGTGGTTCTTGACTTGGGATGATTTTTGGTTACTTTTTTAATGGGTTTTTAAATGTTGAGTTTTTTTATTTGGGGTTTTGTGGGTTATTTATTTATTGAGCTAATCTGGGAGGCAGAACCATCACGCGATAGGATGGTGGTAAACCACTGCTGCTTGGAACTGAGGGCAGACCTAGTAACGTCAGTTCCACTATCCTATCGTGAGTTTTTTTTTTTTAGAGTTTAGAGTTAAGTTAAACAATATCATCGTTTACCGACGTTCTGCTTCATGAACACATAGAGTGTTCACAAACTGAGAACACAGGAACAGATGAGACTCTATGCCTCTTTTCATCGGCTTATTTGTGATCAGATCGGAAGGAGTCCAAAACCTGCCCATTGTCAGTCTTCCCCCATCGATGTTAATCTACTTAGCTGGAGGTCGGATTACTAAACTTTCTATAAACAGATGATTACAGATAGAAAATTTAGATAGGTAATCGGGGGCTGACTTCTACTTATTTTATATTGTTAGACAACCTAGAAAACAGATCTCGATCGCGCCGGAGGACCGTAGAGAGATTTATTGAATAAGGAAGGCCTTGTAATTTAGTGGGTGGTCCGCAAGCGCGGCCCTCAAAAACGTGTACTTAACAGGAATTATATCAACAACTTTGTCTCGGAAGGGAGTAGTTCCAGTCATGCAGTTGGGTTGAACATCGAATTAAAAAAAGAACAAGAAAAACCACTTTCCAATAAGTATTTTATTTATTATTTCTTCACAATTTTAACGAACTTCTGGCGACATTTTACCGGTAAATATCTGATCTGAATTATGCTATGGACTTATTTCAAGTTATTTCAAGTTGATTTCAAATCAACTTAGTACTCGTAAATTTCGCCCGAAATAATGCATAACCAAAGATCTGAAAGGGGACCGTACGATCTCCGAAACTTTCAACAAAATTGGAGCGTACCTATAGGACCCTCATTTTTGATGGACCGTATAGGACCCCGTTCAGCCCGTGTACTCAGGTAGAACGACAGATAGAAATGGCACCAATATGGTTCAGAAAGCTGTAAAATGGAAGATAGAGTGGAAATTTTAATTTTGGAGGACAATATTTTGTCTGACTTCCTGGACGAATGTGAAGTTTCCCTACCGGTAGAGAGGAAGCAAAAACACAAAAACCCAACGGGGTACCATACTGACTAATTATACATAATTTCTACATGCAATTATGATAGTAATTCAGTATTCAGTATAATTCAGTCATCTACAAAAAAGTTACCTGTTAGGCCGACATCTCAGTTGAAAAAGTGTTTTTTTATGTGTTAAAATTTATATGTTTTATATTATACGGTATCGTGGAAGGTGGTCCAATGTGAAGGTTTTTGGATTACTCCCTAAGAGAAAACTCCATTCTGAAACATCCTGTCCATAGAATCTCTACTTTGGCCTAATGGAAGTAACGATTTACAATCCTTCAACAAAAACACGAAACCCCAGCGGGGGACCAAACATCTAATTTTACTCCATTTCTACGTGTAATGGTGATCCTGAGTAGGTGGTTTTTCATTTACCATTCACGTTGAATGATCCGTATAATTCAGTAAACTACACGAGAAAATGACCAGTTCGTTGTTATTAGACAGATTTTGTGTTTGAAAATAATGAACATTTACATAATTCTTTGTGAATCAGACATTATTTGTGGACAAGGCTAAATTACCGAGGTTTGTAGAAGGTGGTCCGATTTCAAACTGTTTTGAAACGCGAACAACGGTTGTTTCTCGATCGAATAAAATACCACCTAGGAGAAAAGTGTGGGATGCGGACTGAACGTTTCTGTGGAGTCTTGAGACTGGACTAGTCACCTCGTCCGATCCAGACGTTTTCTAGACGGGCATAAAATTAGCGTCGAGGGAAGCGCGGGGAGGACATCGTAAAAGTCCGAAGAAACAAGAAATGGAGGAATTCAGTTGTGGGGAGGGAACTCGTCCTGGAGTTTTGAGGTCTGGGATGCCGACCCAGAACGAGTAAAATCGAAAATAAAAAAATAAATTGAACAAAAAAATAAAATGAAAAGAAACCGGCGTCGTAAGTTAACGGTCGCAACACGCCAAGTCGTCTGGTGGAGGATTCAAGAAGAGCACGTACCTACAAAAACTAAATGCAGAGCTCTCCTCAAGGAGAAGTCAAACAAAATAATCATAAAACAATACTGATCTACTGGAAGAAATTCTCTTTCTGATGGTTTCCTCATTCTGTTCTTAAACGCCAGGGGAAAATGGCGGTCTTGAATTTGCATCTGGAGTGCTGTATGGGGAGGTAGGCGATATATTCAATGTTCCTAGGAAGTTTCAATGCTGAACCACCTGCGTACCTTATGATCCGATCTTTCACTGGTAGCTTACGCACGCTTAGTGTCAGTGTAGAGGCTGATAGTTTTCAATTTCAGTAGATGCAACCGCTGATTCGACGCTGGATGCCTTAAATCGTGCGTTCCAGGTACTTTGAGCGAAATCGGATCCATAGGTAGTAAAAAATTGATGTTCAATGATTGTACGTTTGCACATGTGCCAAAGCCTGCTATTGATCTGAATGTGATGAAATTTGTAAGGGACCATCCAGGGTGCACCTTCACAATTCTTGAAGATTTCATCAAAATCGGGTTAAAATTGAGGAAGCTGTTATGCTGTACGCACAGACATACCGACAGACAACAGAGAACCGAATTCGTTCAGAAAGGTCTAATCGTAAAATGCGAGTGGACATTCTGATTTTGGAGGGGGGGAAATTCACTTCTAAGTTATAACAAGGCTTCGGCTACCTGGATAGGCTTTGAAAATTACTTCGCATGGGAAAATACTTCGGTAATGACCAGTCGCGATCCTCCGAGTAAATACTGAATGTTTAATTAAGTACCTACCATCAAAAATTCTTTAAAATTGTTTAAAAAAACCAAAATGTAGGCACTTACCTAATAAACTATTGTAACCGAATATTGAATGAAAGAGTTTTACAGAAGTACCATCGGTATTGTTTTCCAGTTTCAGCATCTTTGATAGATTCGAAATCATCTGAAATCCAGCTTCACAAATCGCACGAAGCTTTTTCGGCTGGTAGGGTGGCAGCTCATTGATGACTTCATCATCTACCTTGGAATTCACTGAAGATACATCATAGCCAAGATCCCAAGATCTCAATAATCTCTTCATATTGTCTTCCGCCGGCAAATCATCAAACGTCAACCAGAACAGAGCAGACGAGACCTCAGACCTTGGCCTCGACAATCGATTCTGAGAAGTGATCGAGATGCGCCGCCGCTTGTGAACTTATGATTAGGATTTTTATTAATATAGAAGAGCAGCTAATTCAGCGGTTCGCGCATCGGAAAAGGCGGCCGGCGAGACGGAAATACCTCCGTCGCCAATAAAATTCAACTGACGTCAACAAGGGCGCAACTCGCACTGAGTTCGCCGAACTTTGAACTGTTTGACACAGTTTCACGTAATATTCCGTTAGCTTGGTAAAATGCAACGGTTAAAAGAAAATTGAAAATTGCTCGAAATGTTCATCAAATTTACAGTTTAGAGAATTATATTTTTTCCTAAGATTGAAAAAAAATTAAAGAATAGTTTTCTCATTCTACGTAAAATCACTTTTCCTCATTTTCAAGTTGTTATACGATTTATTGGCTTCGGGAGGCTTCAAGACTCATCACTGCATTATGATTCATTAAGGATGTAGGAAGGTGTACCCTTCTTACTCGAAATTGTTCCCCGTAATACGATATTAAAGTGTCTTACTAGTAGCCTGGATGACATGCGCCTAAGAAGTTTTTCGCATCCACCATAAAACACTTAGGTACCTCAAACTTTAAACTAGGCGTAGATAGTGGATCTGGAGAACTATGCGAGAGGGCTGGTGCTACGATAACGACTTGTTCTAGGAAACACAGGTAACAATGCTGAGTAGAGAGCTGCCCAGTTAGGTTTCTCTGCAGGTACTCCGTCGAAAATTGGTTTCCCTATTCTGGACTATTTCTGGACTTTTCTGGACTATTATGAATTCCTACATACTGGCATCGTTTAGGTTGTGAAATCGAGATTCGGGCAGATCAAATCGTCTAGGCAGTAAAGTACTCCTTGCATTTCGCTGCCGAGTCTACCGAAGTTAGCGGAAGCTTTGTT
>JAEMON010000009.1:12260496-12271122 GCA_030264115.1 Lygus lineolaris | reverse complement strand
AATCGCTATAAAAAAACGCGTTTTTGAGGTTTTTGGTGTGAAATACCTACCATCCCAAACATAGGAACATATGGTATATTCGGAATCAGCGTGAAATTTCCTATAAGAATCACCCACACAATCGGTTAAAATTATTCTTTGAAAATTCGCTCACCAACTCATGCTGCACGAATGGAACTTTTTTCTTCTGTACTCGTCCATACAAATTTTCTCCATCTGCTCAATAACATCATTCTAATTCAATCTGCATCTCTATCTTCTTTCGAGGCGAGTTGGAGAGTTGCTGTTCATTTGCACTTCACACTAATGCAGAAGTTTATTTGATCCCTTATGCACTGTAATTCCTTAATACTATAATTCCTAGATACGGCCTGATTGAGTTCAGCATGTCTCTGACACCTGGCTCTGAATTTACGATATCTCCTTATCTTCTCCCAATGAACTTCATGTCTGGAAGAGAACAATTTTGTATAGGTCCAAGGTTTTATTATTTGTGAAGAGGGGCCGAAACCTTTTCGAAAATGACCTATCCAACCATAATTTATTACTCGACACGGCATGCAAAACATCTGATGTAGGTTTCGCGTCACACAGGCTGCTTTGCTTCAAAAATGTTGTCTCCGTTACTCTGTGTTCAAAAAGCTCTTGAAGTACAAAGCAATAGTCATCGCGACAACTTCATTACCCACCTCCAGCAAGATGAGTGCCGATTAACCGGTAACTTCACAGTATAGACGATTATATGTATATAATATTGATTACCATTGTTGTTAATTTTATGAGACTGCAAGTTATACTTCTTTTGACATAGTATTTCCTTCTAGTTGTACGAGTACATGATTATGAAGATTGCTTTACTTGTTTTGTTACGCAATTTCTCGTGGCAATATACATTTTTTTATTATTAATCCCGTGATAAAAAATCAATAAATAATTCAGCATAAAAATAAACAACAGAATTATATCTATGTGAAGTTTAATCACTCCAGTTTAGCACCCGGCCCTGGATTGGCTCCAGTCCTTCATATTTCATAATCCGGAGATACTTCATGTCTGTTGGAAGAACTTTAAATTTATACATAAATATGTAATTCCTACCTATACATACACCTACAACCTAGAATAGGTGTTTCCGCATAGCTACAGAGAATAGTTTTGTTTATCATAGCTGAGGTTTAGTCTGACTAGTCAGGCACCAGTCAGACCTTCATCTCCTCCTTATGAACTGATAATACACAGTAACCAGACCACCGTAATTCCCAGATGCGTAAGGCCGGATTGTGTTTAGCATTACCAAATAAAAATCCCTAATTTAGTAACTATAGGATCTGAGTTGAGTCGAGTCGTTATCTCCCGTGATCTGGAGATACTTAATTTCTGTTGAAGATTAATTCTGATGTTGAAGATCAATTCCACTGCATGTAATTCCTATAGTCTATAGAGACCAGGTATGTTCAGTATACATTAAATGTATACAATAAACCGAATTTTGGTTTAGCACCCGGCTTTGAATATCGTCAGTCGTTCCCCTCCCATGAACCGTAGAGACCTCACGTCTGATTTGCAGAGGTTGCAGTGTAACTCCTACAGATACCTACTCAAGGTATGACAGACTCACTACTCCAGCACGTGGCACAGGAATCGGCACCGGTTCCTCATCTCACAAGATTGTGATGAACCTGATTTATGTTACATGGATACGTTTTTACTGTAATTTGTATACACTGACTGGCCTGCGTGTTTAGCATATCTCTAGTTTAGCACCTGGCGATGAATTGGCGCCACTTCTTCATTTCCCATGATCCGTGGAGACCTCATCAATGGGATGTTCCCCAGAAGATGAGAGAGCAGGGCAAGGCGAAAGTAACTAGAGAGGCATCACGTTCCCTCAGGGGGCGCAGGTGCTGCAGGACATTACGCCTCTTAATTATCCTGGATTGGAGTCCATGGCGGCACTTTCTTCTTATTCTCTCTTCATCTTCTTCTCTCATTCCCTCAACAGTGTTGTTACACGTCTGTCCGTCTCCCGAGTTTTTTCCCACATCACGCGGGTCCAGATCTCATAAACATCTAATTCAATTGAACGCCTCCAACTGATCCAGCCCCGTAAACCCCGGTCTGTTCTTCTATTTGGTTCTTGTGTCTGTAACTCTCGCCCAAGCCATCTCAACTTCCCTTGTAACACATATTGAATCAGACCAATAAACCCTGACCCACTCACTAGTCAATTAGAATTGTTGTATGAAATTTATGCGCACGCATAATTCAAGACTTTGGGGTCCCCAGGGACATCCAGTGCCTAGGGCGGACCACGTTTCCATATAATATCTCCTCCTCGTAACAAAAAAAAGCCTTCTTGAGTGCTGAAAACGAATTATGGTTATTATAATCAATCACGGCGGCAGCCAATACAGGCACAATAACATAAGTAGATGCGTTTCCAAACAAGACCATAAAATAAATATCTATACCTAATCACATTTCGAGAGAGTTCGGGTCCAGCTCTTATAGGCAACGTGATTGTGAAATTCTAAACCAAGGTAGTTATTGTGAATAAATTCAAGTGAACACAAACGGAGTTGAAAATAAGAAAGGAGGTCCTGGGGTTCTAGGGTCACTTAAATTCACTCAATAACTAGCCGATTTCCCATGCTTGCACGGATAGTTGTAGAAGCTTCGCTCCAATGAAACAAACTTCCCCTCATGGTCATACAAAAAATAATAGAATGTACCTGACACGGTACACCTCAATCCACTTGAATCTTCACTGCATGGAAATAATAGAACACCTAATCCCTGGTATTCGTCATATAGTAACCCTATAACGTGGCCAGGAACTTAGCTTACCCTTTGTAACAAAACAAAAACACCAAGCTGTGTGTGTTGCTGTTCGACAATTGGCATGTAAAAATTCCTTATATAATAGTTGTAAAACTGTTTGAACAAAAAACTTGATCGAATGCCTGCACGAACATAAAGCTATCTACCTTCGTTAATTTATTGAGGAATCAAAATTAATATTTTTCCAGCAAAATTCCAAAGGTTTGTGATTGAAAATAATAACGTAATCGACCAAGCATGGATTGTTTCTCTTGTATGAAGTTCCGACCATTATGGCATCAGACTTCAATACCTAATGCTAATGGGGCGCATGTGCATCATAAATGTTTTCAGGAAAGGATAAATTTCTGGCTTTGAAAATGTTGTATATTTATAAACTGATTATGTTGTTCCCTTTCGTCTGTGCTGTCGAGTAATTTCACGCTTTCTCGAGCCACGAGAATCCAAATATCCGATTAGTTGTAAAGACCTTCTCTATGGAGAAAATATATTTGGAAACTAAAAGCTCAGGCCATTTTCAAAGGATCCTGAACCGGTTGAGCAACCGCGCTCGCCCGAAGCAACTTTTTGTGTTCATGGTAACCAATATCGGTTTGATGGTAATATTATGTTAAATGTAGGATTTATTGTGAGTCGCCAGAGGAACCGAAATGAGTCGAAGTCCTTAAAGACTTCCAAGTCGGTCACGAAGATCGTTTTCCCGTTGATACCAATTATTGGACAGGAGACAGCGAGAGTCGGGGTGATTGGTGGACAGGCATAAGTCACAAGGGTTTCGCCCCGTGAGGCATCCTCAGGGCAGAAGAGGCTTCCTGGGTGATGAAGAACCAGGTCTTGCGCGGGAGGCCTTCAACATCAACAAAGGTTTCAGCCGTTATAAATTTCGAAGCTTGTGAGGCTCCCGGTGTGGGATTCCTTTCATCAGGATCGTTAGCCCCGCAGTCGGCCGTATTAGTATCAATTTAAAACGCTAATGTCGGTGTAACCGAAGGGGGAAAGTTACTGGCGAAGGTGCCGCAGGGCTGAGATGGAAGAACCTGGTAATATGAAACCACCAATAATTCATTTCTGGGAAAGAAGATGAAACTGAGTTAACGTATCTAATTTATCGTTCGTCGTACATCTCTAGGGTTCACAAAACTTTGTCAGGCCAGTACATCAAGGAGGAAACGAGTGGAAGAACCACTTCTGATTGACCATCAGGTTTCAGAATAACGAAGAAAATCAAAGGAAAAGGGAGGATCAAAGGACAACATAAGAAAACTTGCAAGAAAAATTAAGAGCGGAACCCGTCTGCGAAGTTAGTTACGTCACATAACATGGACGTATAAATCATTCTGAAAACAACTTAATTCGCGCATGTGATTGCTGATTCAATCGTAATGAAATTCATGGGCAATAATCTTGAGCAAGCCCCCAACTACCCTCCAAATCTAGGATTTTGGGAAATCCCCGTTTGTATATAAGTCCGATGGTGATGAAATTCATCCGGGTAAGATTAAAATCGCAATCGTGACCACAGGTTACATACACACCTACACACAATATTGACCGAAAAGGAGATGAACCGGGTATCCTCCCGTTTCCCCGTCCATCGCTGTACGTGCCAAAGGACAGGGTACCGGTGCAGGAATCCTGGATGAATGGACGAAAGGGGTTTGGAGAGAATAGAACAAAAATGGAATTTTTCCTGAAATCCTGAAGACTGCGAAAGTTATTCCCGTCCTTAAGAAAAGCAGCCATGCTGATTCTGGAATAGCATTACTGTCAGTAAAATAAAATCGAACGCACTATGTACTTCCGACTGGGATTTTCTGTGGATACTGCTACAAGCGGGGGGTACTCTTACATCGTCTTCCGGGGATACTCGTACGACTCCTTCAAGGGGTTACTCGTACGTACTCGAGCAAGGTCCGGGGACACTTTTGATGCTCTTCACTTACTGATGGACAAGGTTTTGACTGCTGTTGACTCTGGAAGAAAAACCATCTCTCTGGCTTTTGACTGCCCCAATGCCCTCGATGATGTGCAGCTAGATCTGCTGGAGGATAGCCTAGAGGAAGCGTACATTCAAGGCATAGCTTTTCTCCTCCTACTTGTGGGCACGAACTCAATTCGTTTCCCTGAAAGGCAGAAAACTCTCTTCCGACCATACGAGTCCCTCAGGGTTTGGAGCTGGGGCCTATTTATCCTATATGTCAACAGCCTTTTATGTAGCTCGAGGTTTGGTTGTGGTTTGGTTGGTTATGCGGACGACGTTTATATCGTTTACCTGGATGTGGATGAAATCCATATCAATGCTACCCCACACAATTCCTAGGAATCTATGTGTCAGCTGACCGAAAAAGGAGTGATCACATTGAGTCCATGGTTTCTAGAGTCTCATTAGCCCTGAGTGTGCTCACCAGATTGCGGCAGTTCTGCGATACTAACACACTACTTATGTTTTGTCATGTCTTCACCGTGATCAACGTCTGTAATCATCTGACGTCTCATATCAGTGGAACTGCGGCGATGACTCTCAAGTTTGAAAATCAAATCATTTCTGACAAACAATATATTTTACACACTCGAAGAATTGTTTGAATACTGTAAACATTTGAATATTGTACCTATAACCTAGCCCTTACTCTTAACTTTACTCGTAATTATTAACGTACCTTATCATAATTGTTTTGTGCGTGTAACTAAGGCAAATATCAAAATCATTAACTCAGAGCCGGCACCCCTCAGCTACTTGGCTGGCAGCAGCCTTTGAAATGGCGACAGTCAGAGGATGGGCGGACTCGGGAATGAGGACGTCCTCCCGACAGTAGTCGGCCTTCGGAGACTCGCGATTTCTAGGAAACCGTCCTCCGCCTGAAGCCTCCCACAACGCGTCCATTTTATCACGTGAATCGAAGACGCTCGTCTTGGCAGGGAGGCGACACCACCCTGGAGAACTGCGGGGACACCTTGGAAGGGGAGCGACACCAAAGGTCCCGCGATACAGATAAATCGATCCCTGGATTTCAAATCGAGCGATCAGTCATTAATCGCCATTGGTCGCTGAGAGATAGGCAGGTGACGGGGGAGATGGCGCCAACACGGGGATAATCACACAGTCTACCAGACCACCTCGCTGGATGATTGGCGAGAGTCCAACTGACCCAATAGAAATAATTATTACCCACCTCGGCTGCTACCACGCGCCTTCCGCCTCCCTATTAAAACGGCCCTCCCTATAATGAAATCCTATAATGAGCCTTAAGTGGATAATTACTTATTAAATATAGTCAATATTAATATTAATCATACCGAGACGTCGAATTATCACAGACATAAACAACTTGTTTGCTCCTACTTTCTCTCCCGGCCGTACCACCCATGTTGTCTGGAAATCCACATTATTAAGATAAAAAATTAATTAATTCCAGCGAATATTGCATGAAGCCGAAATTAAAAACCGAAACTGTCTGTTCGAATTTTCGTAAGTTTGGCCTGTTTACGCTCGATAGGTCTTTCTACACTAGGACATGTAATCCAGTAATACAGCAATCCAGCTCTATATTTACAATCCATGCAGCTCCAGCAGCTGCTGGAAGCAGCAAAACCTATTTAAATCTAGCATACGCCACCGCAACTCCAATAAATAACTGTTTTGTGCGATGTGAATGACATCTCTTCTCCGTTATTATTTATTGGATGTTATTGATGATTGGAACTTCGGGGTTCTACGGGTGAGGAAAGTAATGCGAAACCTCGCTCCGAATGATTACCATTGTCCTGTTCACATTGAATTGAATTCAACGAAGGAATTGTTTGTATATCCTTCACATTGTATTGAAGGTAAATTGTTTTCGTTAAATTGGTATCTACTTACACCAGGACAACAACGCTCCTTATAATGTTATTCGGAGGGTAGTGACTTCTCACTTTCAGTTGAATTAAAAATATCTCTGTTCGATTATTCATCGTCGGATAAAAATGAAGAATCATTCTCACAACCCACTCTTGCCAACTATCGGCAATTCTAAGAGATCTATTAAAAGTGAGACGCAATTTAAGGATGAAACACGGCGTTCAGACTCGCATCGCACGCTCAACTTGGCACGTTCTCAGCCATCATAATTCTGCCTATTGGAAGTTCGTTCAAGAAATACCGGCAGACTCAATAAACTTCCCCGCGAAGCAGGTGCTCCGAATAGTCGTTGACAAACCTGACAAAAGCTCTTTCAATATTCCAATTTGTTGAGCAATAATAAATTCAGATCCACTTATTTAGAGGAAGGTAAACTACTAGCTTAAAGTTATGTATGATTTTCACTTACGTTCGTTGCAAATATAGTTGCTAATAAAGAGTGATGAAGGGTAGTGAGGAACCGTAAGCGAGATTCCGCAGAGATAATCAAAAACTCCAAGTCATTCAGTGAAACATTCACTTATAAAATACTATCTTAGTTATTTGCCCCCAAAAACTTAATTCAAATTAATTCCTGAGAATGATCGTACGTCATGCTCAGAAACTATATGACTCAACAATATATACAGCAACAAAGATTCAGTTGCTTCAATCAGTTCATTGTATACGAAATTCGTCTTGCATTGAATAAGCTAATTTTTAAATTTAAATCTGGCCTATTTCGGTCAGTCAAATCGATGTGCGATTCAAAATCGTGGGAAACAAACGTTAATTTGGTCGTACAAAGCAACAGGCAGAGCAATCATGCGTTTCGAAAATTGCGCGTCTTTTCTAGCTGGTCCCTCTGAAACGCAACTTATCCATCCACTCACTTTCCACTTCCATTCTACTGTTTTTGAAAAGTTGAGCGTTCTTTGAGAATCACCTTTATGTCCCTGGATTAATGAAACTCGTAACTGATGAAGAAATCTGGATTATGAACTACATAATGCAAGCTAGATTCTGGTTCAAGAACCAGTTTACTATAGTCTATTATGAGAGTTCCTCTACATTTTTGTGCTTCATGAAATGGAAAAACATGACTAGGTACCTTCACTAAAAGGTACTCTACCTTTGATTCACGTGGCTGGTTTCGCCTATTATTCATACCGATAGGAACAAGGGAATGCGAAAACCTTGTTCAGTAACTCGGAATCAAATCCTCCGTTGCTGAACGTGAGACTTGAAAATGAGAAACCGAGCCAAGTCGGAGTATGTAAATGTTGGGTAAAAGCGATAGGATGGGGTTCTTTAGTGATTCAACTCTAGTTGCTACAAGACTCCACCAGATAGATAGTCCTGTAAGAGGTGGTCCATGCACAAGGCCCTTCCTTCGTTACCTACCGACTACTTGAACTTGCTTGCTCTGCCGGCTCGTACATTATCAGGCGTTCGAGTTGGTGCCGGTTCATTAACTCGGCCTCTGAATGGATCGTCTTGAGGATTTGAAGTTTTTTGTTGGGCTGAACAAAATAAAATGTCGTTTTTATGTACGTTTAAATCTTCAATGACAAGAACGTAGAGCCACCCTCACACTCGCTTGGATTGTAAATCCTCTCAACACCCGCAAGGTGGCCACCAATCTGGCTTCATATATTTTCTACTAGAGAATTTGTGGTGGAAGAGAAGCTAGGATTGCGGAGGGGATTAAGAGTCCAGTGGGGGTTTGAAGGGGGGGGGGGGGGGGGGGGGTGTTGCTTTCTTTGGTGGTAAAACGCTGTCCTTTGGCTCAGAGCATCAACAGAGGCACGATTCCCAATTAGAACATGGGCTTACAGTACATACTTCCCTCTCAAGAAAAACAAAGTTTTACCAAAGGTTTTAATGCCATAAAAGGTTGGTCTCCTATTATTCCTTAGAATCGTTGACGAGAAAATGTCAAAAAGTCCTAAAAATCTACATTTTTCCTCCAAAAATGAACCACAGAAGCCGATTGTCGTTCTTGCAGAAACCAAGTCTAGACATGAAGAAATTTGATTACATTTTGACCAGAACCATCATAGAGAAGTTGTTAAGAAACCCTATTTTCTGCCGATTTCAATACTTTTCTTTTCACCTTTCAGGAGTGAGCTGAGGAAAGTCAAAATTAACTCATCAGATCAAAAACATGCCTGGAATGTACAACCGATGAATAGATGTAAATAGATTCGCGGATATCCAAATTAAATCTGATATAATAAGATGAATGAGCCAGAGCGAAACGAACTGTAGGATTTATTTAAATCATGATTTAATCGCGGATTTTTTACGTTTTTCAAGTTGAAGGGAGTTCCAGCATGAGAAATAGATGAATAAATAATACAGTGCTTGGTTTTCAAGTGTTGTTAGCGAGAACTACGAACGAGATAAGATCTACGTTGGTATGGAGGCTAGCGCTAAAACCAATCAAGTCGCACGGATCCGATCGTTGGCAGATCGGGAGAGACGGTGGATCTGCGGATTTTATCTGAGATGGTCATCACCGACACCTTCCAGGGCGGACGGTCGATTTTATAAGTCGTTAAGCAGGATATTTTACGATCGCTCTGTTCCGAAGGATTCGAGGGAGAAAGCTGAATCAAGACGGTTTTCATTAACGAGGGTGAGGGATGGCGTCCCGCGGAAGTTGGGAACCGAGGAGCCAGTGATGGTGTGTACAGGCCCAAGGCGATGGATGACATTGGAAGTTGAGGTGTTGAAATATACTTGGATTCCTACTCGTAAGCCTCTCTTTCTGCGCGATAGTCGCACAGAAGCTTCACAAGTCAATACAAGGAGAAGATGATCGAACAAGACAATAGCAGCAGTTAAAATTCGCCGTCACCAACGCTGGAAAAACCACAAAGACATCATTCCGCCTGAAACCCGCGCAGCTGTTAAAAAAATAATTGTAATTAGTTTATTTTGAAACTTACTCTCTGATGCATCCGTCCATTTGTGCTCAAAATCGTTTTTACTCGTATCTAACAAATTCTGTTTTCAAAAATTGGTTCAACAATATGAGTTTTTTGTAAGTATGTATAATACAGATATTCAGGTGTACATCATCTATCTAATCAAGCTTTCCGAACGGCAAATCAAAATGTTTCTCTGGCTTCTTGGCATGATGTTGCCTTGGCAGGAATTCTGGAAGGCATTTCCTTACCAATTTCAGGAGTGTGTACGTAGGAGTCTTTCAGGCAGATCTACCTAATGACCGAACTAGTATAATATTATGGCGTTCTGTAGTCGCCTCGGACCACATCGTATATATTGGCTACCATCGTCCTTCCCCTTCGTTCACATCACCGCAACTCCCCCGTCAACACAACTCCTCGTCCTCACTCTGACTCTAGTCCTGCCGGACCTGCACGCTGCACCTCCAGCACTTCCTCTTACCTGCACCACAGTTATCGCTCCACTATTCTTCTACATTCTTCGACAGATCGAATTTATTGTCTCGCATTTGATTCCTTGTAGTTTATATCGATCCAGTCGTAGATCCGCCACTCCTACTTCTCCTTCTAAGGAGCCTTAATAGCATTTTTCTCCAATCGACATGGAGCCTGATTTATGTTTGGGACGGAATCTGGTCGGTATTTTTCCTGCACGCTGTCTCAATCAGAACGTCCCTCGTACATAGTACAAAAAGGTAAGAGTAGAAGTAGATACCTACTAGACTACTATAAGTACTTCCTGCTGTCACAAAAGTCACGATAAAGCAATCAGTTAATCAGAATCATGCCAATTTGAATTTCTTCCAGTCCCATGCTATTCAAATATAGTTGATTATATGGCTAGGTGTTAAATTTTCAGCAAGGCCAGAGGAGGGGGAAATCGCCTTTCGGATAACTCTTAATTGGCTGTGGTTATTCATGGTGCGAGAG
>JAEMON010000009.1:11934761-11944991 GCA_030264115.1 Lygus lineolaris | reverse complement strand
AGTTTATCGCTTTTTCATATTATAATAGATTTATATGTCACTCCAAGGGGGCAAATTTTGAAAATTTAGGGTCAAAAATGCTTTTAAAAAACTAGCCCAGTGTAAAGAGTATTCAAGAACATGGTCAGCTCAAAAAAATTCCTCCAATAGATACTTTTTTAAGATCGAAGTTCGTTTGGGCCTGTTTTAGTCTCCATTTTATTCAGGGCTTGCCTACATTCAAATACCATATTTTATCTCTTTTTGGTTTAATATGGGCGGTTTATCATATCGTGGAATGTGTTATGACGTTCCTTACAAGAGGAAAAATGCATTTTACCGATGTTTGAAAAATTTTGGTATCTTTCAATAAAATAAATATCCTCTTTTCGCCTTTATTTTATCCATATCAAAACCTGTTTCTCAATGAGGGGGGGAAATGGAGGAAGTGAGAAGTCATGAGACAGTTAATCTTCCAGAGTTTTCATCTGATTTTGTTCAAATGTTCAGGGCTTATGCGGGTAGGGGACCTTCATCATGATTGAATCAATCGTACGCCCTACGCATGCGCTAACGTAAATTTCGATTAAGATTGTGTTGACACTTTGTCTAAACTGACAAACATCAAATCAATAGTTTTCCACTTTCCATTTTCACTTGGTTTCAATTTTCTCTTCAAACGTTAGCCAAGAGGATACAGGCCAGGAAGCGCCTATCTTGCCTAATTCGACCAGCAGCTTCTGGGATCTACCTATTTACACTCGATCTAATTAAAATGAATTGGTTGTTGAACTAGATCATCCCAGAATTTGATGCTGCAAAATCTTCATTTGAATTTTGTTTTTCGTACCTCCTCACTTTATATCAATTTCGGATCAGGTAGAAAAAACCAAACAAAGTGAGTTTCTTTAATAAATTTTTATTCTCCAATACATCAATAGACTACACAACATATTTTATTAGGATCTTTCCTTGTTTATGCTTTTTTCTTTAAATATATTCATTATAATTTAAAGGTATCAATCATAAGACATAATAATGTTTCAATAAACAAACAACTTATGCCAAAATACATATTTCTACAAAATAGAGTTTTGAACATCCAAATGTTAACATATTCATTGAGGAAACGAACTTTTAATATAATGCCTTTAGATTTCAATGATCGATTTTGTTCATTTTTGTTTAAATTTGCTCGTATAATTTGTAATTGCAACCGTATAGCATAAATACACATTTTGGAGATCTGTTTTGTATTTTTGATTACCTAGTTTTTGTCTACTTTTAGCCCCTCAATGTCCCAAATATAAAATTTCTTCTCAGAACGTACAAAAATTTTGTTCCAAAAAACTTCCAGTTTTGATTTTCTTGGGATGAACCTCATTTTTTTTCGTTTGTTTGTTATGTTTTGTTGGTTTTTGTGTTTTTAAATGTTTTTTATTTATTTATTTCAATTTGGATGACAGAAATCAATGTAGAATACATGATGTAGATGGATTAATGCAGCTAGACATGTAGGCCTATTAACTTGTTATATGGAAGAGGTTTCACACTCATACGGGTTTACATACACACTTTCTTCATTTTTTTGTTGTTTTTTTTTCGAATATTTTTTATCCCCTTTTTCTAAAATTACAGAGCTTGATTGTTTATAGCATTGCAAAACTATAGGAACTTAAATATTATATATATATATTTATATTCATTAGCAAAAGCATTACATTAACCGTTGGAGTGGTTCTAACAAACCTATTTCAGATTGGAAATGAGTGTAGGTAACGCCACATCAACTTTTGGACGTTTTTGATTTGTACACATTTCTATTCAAATTATTTTACAATATATTTTTTATACAATATATTTTGTGTCTCTTCTTTCACTTTTTTAATTTGCTTTTGGAACATTAAACCATAAATTCCGCGAATTCTTGCAATGTGTGCAAAAACGTTATGCAAAAAATTGTACCTTTTTTCACTTTTTTTCCTTCGTGTATTTTTGTTAATTTTTTTTTTTTTTAACGACCACCTTGAGCTAAGAATTTGTGTGGTAAAAATCAATTTTCCCGATTTCTCATTTGAATCAGGGTCCCGAAAAATTTTTACGCGCGAGTGTGAGTGTGTGTGTAAAACATACATGGCAAACCAACAAACAAACATGAACATCTCTTTTTTTAATGATACACCTATGAAGAGAAAGAGAAATAGAGAGAGAGTAAATACTTATTAATAACTTTATATGGCTGAATATTACTTTATCATTACGGTAATCTAGTAAATATTGAGACTACTAAACATCCTGTAAACTAGTTTTATACTGTTACAAAAAATCAAAAAATTGTTTATATTACTAATATTATTACTGTCATAGCAATTACAATTGGACTTATATAGCAGCAAAGTAAAATAGTAACCTGATTTTGGGTGGTAAACCTGTGGAATTTGGAATTTCGTGTAGATAAATGGAATCCAAAATGTTTAAAATCTTGGCATCGTTGCAATGTATTGAAAACGATTCTTTGCGGTCCGAAGTTACACTATTGCATCAGGTTACTATTCCAAGATGAAGGTAATTTTTTTATTACCTTTACCATATAATTGGGGCACCGGTTAGTGTTCACATGAGAAAGGCGTTGAAGAAACATAATAGGATGTACAAACGAAATTCGGCTAGGCGTCGGTGAACAAGAAAACAAGGATAAAACGGCAACAAAATTTGACTAATCAGGTATCTTGAAAAGAGGTAGGACGTATACAGGGTTTCACTCACAGGTGTACGAATTTATCTAAGGTTCACTGTTACAACAATAATTGTTATTAACTAAAGACAAATCAACAGTATTGTTTACAACAACTATTACATTAGGTACCTAAGGGGTTTCAAATGAGTCAAACATAACAAACGCCAGTCAAATATGAACAAAAAGAGGTGAAAAAATCTGTGTATGCATTTTTTTTAAATAGTTAATTGTAAAACATTCATTTGTATCATAACATTGTTGCTTACTTAACGAATAATAAATGTAGAAGTTAAACTATTGTACTAAATTGTGATAATATGCGTGAGTTAAAGAATGGAACTACACCGATGGGGATTTTTGAGCGCGCGAGAAATGCATTTTTCATTGGTTTGCCTGAATCATTTTATCTGAAATGAATTTTTGCTCGGTTGAAGCAAACACAAAAATTTATATATGAAGAAGGATTTTGAGCGACACAATTTCGATGAATTTACTGAAGGAATTTAGGATTTTTGTATTGTCCAAATTGAAATTTTTGTCGGTCGTTTTTTTTCAATTTTTATAACGTTTAAATTTATTTTTTCAATTTAATTTTTTTAAAACACCGGATAATCCCACCCTTATGACTGCTTATGACGACAGTAAAAACAATAACTTGTTCTATTACAACTAAAGAAACATGATACTGTGTTTGTGGAAGATGGGGACAGGTAACCGCATACAAGGGAAGGGGCTGGGGTTCAGGTGATTGAAGTAAAAATTCTGACTTTTCTTTTAAAATCCACTTCACGAAAATAATGAAAACCACAGCAAACAGAAACCAGTTAATTAACTATGAATGAGAGTAGTTTATAGCTTAATATTATTAATATCCTGTAACTTAACATGTAGTTGTGTTTGAACAAATTTATGCATTATTCAGCAAAAAACATGGTACGGTGGAGGCTGGGCGCCCCCACGCTTCAAAAACAAAAAAGATAGTACGCTTTTTTTTTCCTGTGAAAAAATCTTGTTTGACAATTTTATTTTTAAAAAAAGCGACTCGAAAACTGGTTGTGCAAATACTGTTATTTATTACATAATAGTATTTGACATTATGTATAGACACTTGTATGTGTGGAAGGACCCCCCAGGCCACTTGGGAGTGGAGGGCCCAGCTTGGCTATTGTAGTAAGAGCGGCGGACAATCCCCGACACCCTCACGTCAGAGTTGAGATAAAGTGAGTTTTTTATTACATTTTTTATTATTTTTACTTTGTTTATTTTTGCGAACAAACTAGGTTTGGCTGTGAGAGCGGGTCAAAGGACGGCGGGCGAAAAGTTTCGGAGAAAAAAACGAACAAAAAACATTTTTGATCGGTTCGTTTAGTTTGTTTTTCGATCAAAATCGAACAAAAAGGGATTTTTGTTTTCGTCTTGTAGTGAAGCGATTTTATATTCAACGGGTACTTTTTTTTCACTTTGTCACTAGTTTCATCCCCGAAGTGGTTCACTCTTCGAGCCGCGCATGCGTCGACCCGCTCTTCCGGTATACACGGCGGCCCCCTGACAAGAAGGCAACACGCATATTTGGGCTATTGTAATGACAATTTGAGTGAGTTGTGGTGCGCATGCGCGCAGCGTGCGCATGCGCAATGGACTATTGCAGCGTTCAAATGAAATGACTCGAAATAGACCAATCAGAAACGAAAATATATTACAAACGGTCTATTGCGGTCTAAGGTACATAATAGTGCCATACTATTTATGTAATTTTCTTTTTCATATATACAACATCGGTACACAATAGTGTCAGACTATTATGTTATGAACACCGTTTAATTTCACTGATCCTGGTTTATGGATACACAAATAATCTGTATTTGTGTATTTTGAATACTATTGCGTCATTGGGAAAAAAGGTGAGATATGGAGCAGCCCCAGTGTCCGACTGGGGTGCTTTGGGCTATTGCATCCGTGAAGTGTTTGCGTATGGTACACGGCCCTGGCCCGAAACGAGCCAAAACCGTGCATTTGGTACTATTGTCGTTTATGTGGAAATTTGGTGATTTGTATGTGAAACCTGTTAAAATTACTGTAGTGTACACAATAGTTTGAATAGACTATTCTGTACTGATAATGTACGAGAATTTATTTTTTTCAATTGTTATTGCATTTATATGGAGAATTTTGACATGAATCTGTTCTGAAAAAATGAACGAATGGTTTTCTTTTGTGTTTTTTTTGTTTTATGTGATTTGCTTAAAAAGAGCTGCAGTTTTTTCCGGTCGGAGGAATAATAGAATAGAAAAAGACTTTCAAGTTTTAAAGAATGGAGAGAACAGGGACGTGTAGAGAAACAAGTGGTGGCGGGGAGGTGAAGTCGGGACACTTTAGGTGAACGAGGTGGGGTTTTTTCGGTAGTTTAAAAATTTGCATATTTTTGTATATAACAAAAAAAAT
This sequence comes from Lygus lineolaris, assembly GCA_030264115.1. Lineage (NCBI taxonomy): Eukaryota > Metazoa > Arthropoda > Insecta > Hemiptera > Miridae > Lygus > Lygus lineolaris. The sequence continues at coordinate 11,939,833 of JAEMON010000009.1, read as the reverse complement.
AAATAAATAAAAAAATTCGTATGTATTTTTAGTTTCTTCAAAAAATAATGGAAGCAAGCAAAATGGTCGTAGGATTTTTTAGAGTTCTTTCGTTTTTTCTGTTTCATTTTTCTAAAAATATTCAACGTGAATTTGATGGAAAAATAGGCGAGGTTGTTGTTTTGATATTTTATATTTAAAAGAGGGGCTACCTTTGGAAGGAAGGAAGCCATGTTTGAGAGTCGCAATCGGTAGTAACTTTTTTAGAAAATCATTTTGTGAATTGATTCCCTAAAAGTCATCACAGCAATGGAAATCGCCGCGGTATCTTGTCTGAGTTGTGAGCTTTTATGTACGTAATTACCTATTTATAATATTTATATATTATGTACAAACACAGAAAAAAACTTGATACCCGTCTTTGAAGGACGAGTTCCTATTGAGTTTATTCACTATTTTTTCCATAACATGAGGCTATTTTAGCATTATTGAAAAAATTATTACCACTATTAAAAATAATAAACCGGTCCTATTTGTTTGTATTTACAACAATTAAACTGTATGGAGGGTTCATATTTTCACAAAAAAAGGTTTAATATTAGAGGAGGCGGCGGGGATAAAGGGATTCACGAATTTGAAAGTTGTTTCCATCATGGTTATGCAATTTTTTTTTTTTTACATCGTTTTGCTTCTTATTCGCGAAAATACATAAGGAAAATCGTTAGAAAAAAATTAGGTTTCCTAAGTATTGTCAACAAGGTTTGGGAACGCAAAATGGTTCCTGGGCTCCATTCACACGCTACATTCGAACCCCAACCGAACGATTTCTTTAAAAGATGTTCAAAATTTCAATTTTTTCGAAGAGATATTGGAGAAATAAAAACTATAATTCAAACAAAACGAAAAATTCAAAATAAAAATTCAAATTTTAAAACTAAAATTTAAAAATCAAACCACAACAAAAACAACGAATTATTCAATAAATATATTTTTTCTGGCCATATCATAGCCCGGCCCTGACAAGCATTGCAAGTACGCGCTAATTCGCGATATATTCATTTTGAAATTTGATTATTTTCTTCAATTTTTATCGTTTTGGAGACGAACGGATCATAATTTTCTTTAAAAAATATACTTATGTTTGATAAATTATACATTTCCATAATTTAGCAAAGAAAAATGCATGTTTTTGGGACCGAGACTAAAATTGTGTTTTCGTCACAATAAAAATGAACTCCTCTTATCCCGTTCGGGCGAATAAATATAATCATTAATCAAACAATAAACAAATGATAGTTTTCAACATTAAACTAGAATCCTAAATTTTTCTATACACAAAAGAAAAAAAAAGAAATAATTGTTATAAAATAAAAACAAAGTCATTGCAAATCCCCCGATCATCAACAAATAGAAACTAGTGCAGTAATAAAAATAACTTTTTTAAAAAAAAAATCAGTCAAATTTGCCCTTGCGTAATAGTTGGGTTAAATATTTAAATATATTCAATTATAAACAAATGTTGTATAATATATATAACGTATTTCCTTGCCTACCTATAAACTTTTACATACATACAAGCGTACACGCAAAACATGAAAAAAAATTAAAAAATAAAATAAAATCGCACCTTAATAAAAACTAACATAAAATTGCTATTCGTTGATATCTAGTTTCATTGTTTTTAATAATGTCTCGAAAATGCTTAAAAATTCGACTAATCTCAATTTCTTTGCGTCAACATTTTGATGTTTTAAAACGAAAATTTGAAGGAATTTAGTGGTGTTTTAGACGTTTTAAAGCGGCAGTAGCTATTTGAGTAGCGAAGGGTTGAATTCTGATGGTTTTTTGTAGTAAAAATCTTCGGAGCCTCTGATGGTTGATAAAAAGAGGGTTTTCGGGGAAACTAGGGAGAACAGGAACGGGGCAGCGAGACATGAACTTTTCCTGCTGAAGAGGAGAGCTAGCCGGAAATCCCTCGATAGTTTTCCTAAAATAACGAGTTTTTAAAAATACACTTGCGCGGAAAAAATTATTGATCACCCGTGGAAAAAAATCATGTTTCTCTTTTGCAAATGGATGGTAAAAAAATAATGTTAAAAAAAATGTATGGTGAAATTTTGTGTTCTTTTCTACCATATTTTGTTATTATCAACCCGAATTTAGTAGTTATTTTCACCCAAATTTAGTTATTATCTACCCAAATGTTTTCCCCAACTCAAATTTTGTTTTGAGGCCATAGGAAAGCTCAGTTCTCATTCTGAGGATTTGTTTAAAGGAAATTTGTCCCAAATCGGTCCATTAAACTGATTCTCACAATCATAATTTCACTAAAATTACCTTATTTTCGTATATTTTTCTCTCGTAATTTTGCTTTATCTTCTGAATACAAAGTCAGATTCAACGCCCTTAAAATCGACTAATTGGGCCATAAAAAAATGAGTTGTCCGGGATTCAGAGGAAATACTCATGTACGAGTACACGCCCTTTTTGAATCATCGGACAACTCCAAGGAGAACCTTTTCGGGTAGCTCAAACTTGGAATTTTCAATCGAGGAAACAAAAATCACTAGATAGAAATTCTCTATTCAAATTTGGAGTGAAATTCTAATTACACTTTAATTTTCTCGACTTTCCAGTGATTTCAGCTGTAAAACTGCAATTTATGGACCAATTTTGAAATGTATCCTCTGAAAATGAAAACTGTCCGACTCCCTCATCCTTTTTGAATCTTCCTTCAACACTCTAATGTCCATTAAATGTGTAAAAACTAGTTTTATTTATTTCATCCTTCGAATGAGCACGAATAACTGGTCTCAAATTCGACGTCATGGGATTTCAAGAAAACCATTATTTTTGTTGTTAGAACATAAATTTCGACTGCCATTCGCAAAATTGAGACATTTTTTTTTCGCTGGAGATCCTTGAATTTTCGCACGAGTGTATTCAATTTTTAAAAACGATTTTTAGGGTATTTTTTGTTTTGTTTTTAGGAAGAAAAATTTGAATCCGACTAGCCATAAATTCCTTAATGATTAGAAAATAATTTTTTTAAATATATAAAAGTTGTTTCCTTAAGTAGTAATAATGCCCAAAGTGTGAAGGATTTGAATTTATCAGCACCTATCAGCAGGAGGATCAGGAGTTCATGCTGTTATTTCTTACATTATGTAGTTATTATGTAGTTGTTATGTATTTACAACGATTATTTATAGTAGTTATTTGTACATATTGGCTAATATTTAAGTAACTATACAGAGAGAGAGCTAGTTCAAAAGTATGAGAACCCTCATGGATTGATGTGGTGCTGGGGGGTGTTGGAGAGGGAGAAGCCGAGGGCGCGAGGGTCGCCATGTAGCCGAAGAGCCTGTTCCAGACGTTGCTCTTGTAGCCTAAGAGCCTCCGTGAGATCCGGCGACACTTGGCCGGCGGCGTGGTGGTACTGGGGGTTGGAGGGGGGCGGCGCGGGCGCCCCCGTCGGCGTGCCGGTCGGCGTCCCGTTGGAGCCGCCGCGCATGCCGTTGTCCTGCTGCTGTGCCTGCTGCTGGGAGGACGTGGATGCGACGACCGCTTGCGTCACCGCCAACCGGATGGCGGCTTCCGCTTGCGAGCGGAGGATCGCCTCTTGCATGCGAAGGGCGGCGGGATTGTCTTGCGGCGACTGGAGCTGATGGTTGTTTTCCATCACCATCGACGTCATCGACGCCCGCACCGCTGCGTTCATCAGCTGCATTGCTGATGACATGCTATCAGCGTTGCTACCAACCTGCCCATTGCTGCAACAACAACAACGATTTATTCAAAAGCTGAATAAGTAGTTAACTACTCTACGAAGCACAATATCATCTATCTCCATGACACCAAAATATAGCATTTTCGTCAAATTTGTCAGGTTTTTCCAATCAAATACTTAGCGATGGGTATGGAATCATCTAGGAAAACGAAATAATCCAACATGTTCAATAGGAATACAACGGTTAAAAATTCGAAAATGCAATCTAGGCAGTCCAATTGGTTTTTTGAAAATTATTCATTAGAGTCATGCTGCATGAGTCCTTGTATTTACCTGTGGACCTGCTGGTTGGACTGTAAGGAGGAGGCGGAGGACATTCTCATCGCAGCGGCAGCGAAATTTGCTGCGGCTACTTGAACGACCGACGCAGCGGGGTTGTTGGAGTCGGCGGAACCCATCGCTGCTGCTGCTGCCGCCGCCGCTTGCTGCTGACCGACCGCTATCAGCGCGCTGGCCGCCCGCTGGAGGTCGTCAGTGTTATATTGGCTGGCTGCCTGGTTCAGGAACGGATGGCCGTTGCTGCCACTTGCATCCACTAAACCTGCTGAACAAACAGAAAAAATCAATACATATGTCATCAATCATGGTTTAAAAAGTGAACGTCTAAAAAATGACACATATTATTTCTGAAATGCATAGATACCTACTATCCAAATTTGAGATTGCAAACCGTATGAAAACTTCAAAATTTCTTCAAAATATCAATAAAATTACAAAGGAGGGATGTGTTTGGTAGCTCATTGTCGGGGACTCTCAGGGATAAGTAAGAACTGTTTAAAATACCCTTAGGGATTTTAGAGAACAGAGTCCAAAATTTCCAAATCTTAAGCTTAGAAAATTTGCATGTCCATTTTGCATGTTTCTTGGTTTTCATATGTTCAGATTTCTTTGTTATTTACCTGATCTGGCAGCCATAAGTTCAGCGAGCTTGGCTGTGGCAGTGTTATTATTGTTGTTGTTATTGTGTAGGAGAAGGGCGGCGGAGTTGGGGGCGGTGTCCGAACCAGCGGACGACAGCCGCCCCTCGCCACCTTGACTGGACGAGTCGGAGGCGGCGGAGGGCGAACCGGGTTGGCCGCTGTTGACGACGCCGCCGCCCCCACTGTTTACGGCACCTCCGCCGCTGTTGACGGATCCGCCGCCGCCGCCGGTGAGCGACGCCAGGTTGAGGCCGCCGGCGGCCGCTGCTGCGATCAGGCTTTCCCTCTCGCGCCGCTCAGCCGCCGCTCGCGATAGCACGTATTGAGCCGCGAATTGATGCTTGGGGTCCATCCTCATGTGCTCCATATGGGTCAACAACCCT
>JAEMON010000009.1:11902587-11916801 GCA_030264115.1 Lygus lineolaris | reverse complement strand
TAAATCAATAATTTAATTTTACCCTATTCAAATAACATATCAATTTTAGTAGGGTTAGAGCTGACATTAACTCCTTATAATTTAAATAATTGTTTATTAGAAGATACTGGTTTCGCCGTACAAGGCCACCTACAGTATTTCTAGAACTGACTTTTGAGGTTAGAAAAATTGTAAACAGGCTCTTGAGGATTCCTGAGACAGATATAATTTTAGGCTGAAGATGATAGGCTGAACACGGTAGAGTGTTGAACCATGAGGACGAGTGAATACTTTACCCCTTTTATCTACAGCTAAAGTTCATATTAGGTCTATATCTAAAGTACTATTTATAGCATGACACAAAGATGTTGAATAGTGAAAATATCAGCAGATCTCACGTCCAAATTCAAGTTTCTCGACGTGTGACCTAATGGATTTTGACACATAAACCATTAAAATTCACATCTCTGCTCACTGCTTACCCTGAATGAACAAGAAACGTACATGTCAATGTAGCAGGCGTACAAACAGCAACACCGGTTCTGTTACGATTCGATCTTGAGAGAATCGCGTCTATTATTCAAGCTGTAGAGTGCGAATGTATCTAGGTAATTTTCGAGAAGTTCCCTCTGGTTGAAATGCGTTTGACTTATATAAATATAAATCAGTACAGCTGCTGCTCCAATATCGACTGTCCACGTAGGATTTCTTACAGGACACCGCGGAAAAACTCCCCGTTCACCTCAGTTTTTCAAGTGCGTTTCCGACATTTCCATTTTCGAGAAGTGAAAATAATTGGGAGGAAGATTAAACAGGAGTTGAGGGGTCGTTTGCAAGCAAATTAAAACAGTCTGGTCCGAAATGGTGTGATGAGGATGGGAGGTGGGGGATGAAGATATTTTTCGCCTGGTTAAAGGGGTGTGGAACCAAGAGCTGAGTGAGTTCTTGATTACGTTTCTGAAGATGGGAGAACGGACGAGGGAAAGGTAAGGCAGTTACAAAAACGGGAAACGAGGGTCTTGCTTCTGAGTAGCTACTTAAAAATGTTTAAAAAAAACAAGTTTAAATCTCTTGACAGAATTATAGCCCCGCGTGATGTACGTATTAACAACTAATTATTGTTAAGATTATTGCATATTACTACACAACGGTTTATTTTCTGTATAATTATGTGGCCTGTTTCTGCCAGTAGATTGATTCGAGATTCACCATCATGTTTTAGTTTTGTTCTGTTCAAGACATCTAGTATGGCCTACCTGGCAGGAAAGTTTGTAATCTTTTGCGAAAAACCTCATAACAACAGTTTTAGCCGTTCGATCATGATAGAAGTACTAGCAGATAATTTAACAGACAAACAGAAGTACTGTCATAGTATGCAATATACCTGGGACAGACAAACACTCGAGATACCCGCGATGCATTCAACATGAAGCTGCATATACCTACACTAGGTACCTATGGTTTATGGTCTACTATCCTGGCTGTATTACCAATACTAATCAAGGTATATAGATTTTTTTTTCCAACGTGGTTTGAATATAGAGTTTATATTATACAGATCTTTCAGTCAAATAATATAAAACCGTTTTTATCAATCTCAAGTTAATGGGTGGTCGATTTTGGGTTGACGCCGAAGATCCGAGCGACTAGGATGTTGCAAATCATCTATGGGGTCTCAGGTTCAATTTTTTCTCTTCGTGGTTCAGTTTTCATCCATTTTGAAAAATTATCGAGGAACTACGGAAATTATTATTGGAATTCCTACTGCTTTTTGCTGGTCACGAGCTGCTACAACATTACTGATCTATTTATTATAGAAATGAGACCGACGTGATGACAAGAACTGCTCCGTTCTAGACTTCGGTGTTTGAATAATGAGGGCTCGAACCAAATTTTACAAGAAAAACCCGTTGGACGGACGATAAGGTGGCAGAAGATGCAAAGGGGGTCCCAATTAGGTCACACCTGCCCCTCTGTGCCGCCCACGCGCCAAATGGCGGCGCCCAGAACTGTTTGTTATTAACAGGGTCGAACCAGTTTTTTTTTCCTCTTCTTTTCTCGCTTCTATTATTTTCGTAGCCCGATTATAAAGGGATAATTCAGAAACAGGGGCAGGACGGACAGCTGTCCACCGCGGACGCCCCCGCCAGGCAAGGGGTGAGTCGGACCCTTCATCTCTGGCCTGCTGTGCCCTCAGCTCTACCGCGGGTACGATGATTGGACAGGTTTTCGAAGTCAACCCGGTGAAAAAATAACAAGGAATTTCATATCATGCAGCAGACTGCATTATACTTGTTGCAGACTTCTCATGATCTTCGGGAATCATTTCATTTATAACTGAGATTATTTTGAACTGTTAATTTGCAATTTAAATACAATATTTTTCTATCCATATTTACTGTGTATGTTCATATATTCAAAACAAGTCTGAAGCCGAAGAGAAGAATTAACAGTTTGGATCACTTCTCTTGATGTTCTGAATGCTCCACTTCTATACATTATACATCTCTATCCACTTCTATACATTATGTTGGACAGTTCCGAGAGAGACTTTGCGACTCCCATCTTCATGCAATGTTCTCCTTTGAATTTCATTTTTGCAATTGCAATCACGTTAAATTGTTAAGAGTTTCTGACGTAGTTTCTATTTTATGAAAACCAGTACATACCTAAGTTTGTTTTGGAACCCATTAAAAATTGAGTGGTGATTTTGATGGACTCCAATGCTTATATCGATGAATGAAAGAAGTCAAGCCGGAGAGATAAGAACAGTTCGGATTACTTCATTGTGTTCTGAATGTTCCACTTCTACATCATGCCTACTCGTACGTGTTGTAGAATTTTATTTGTAACGGAAATCAACTGTTCATTTGTTACTGATATTTTATAAACACGTTTGTATTCCAATTTGCTCCAGTAAGTTGGCTTTCCTTTTCAAAATGGAGCAGAAATTGAATTGGATTCGAGGCCAGAATCCCTCCAATGAAAAATGATGACAATGCTTGTGTTTTGAATGTTTCACTTCTATTGTATTATTATTTCTGGTTAGAGAGGGCGTACCGTCCTTCTACACGCATCTCACCTGCAAACATCCCACGCATATGTCTTCACACAAGACGACCTTTTCGCGATGATTCCCCACCGAAAAAAAACCAGTTTGACTCCCGGTCTTCTTTTTTTGTTTTGTTGCATAGCAACATCCGCGAAAAATGACGTATTTTTCAAAGCTGAAAAAAAAAAAAAAAAAAAAAAAAAAAACAGCGTGGAGGGCAACGAGACATCTGTCCGCCCCCACTGGCCGAGAATGCACTTTGAAGGGGGAGTAGCGAGGGTGGGCCCGGTCGAGCGTAACGACAAAGCAGATGCACTCGCGGGGTAACCTGGAAGCGGAACGATTTCCACAAACGAGTTTTTTTTCCATAGAACTGCGAAACCTAACGTAGGAGAAAAATGCTGGTAGAAGGGGTGAAAAAGACAGCAGACGGGGGAGTTTTGTAGAAAATATGAAACAAAGCGCTCCAAATGGAGTGAGACAAGCATAAGATTTAGGACTGCATATTACAGATAGGAAAGCAGCAGTGCTGAGATGCCTACTTGGCTGAGATGCTTATTTGGCTGAGAACTGCATTTGCAGAAGGATGCGTTGAAGACTGTATTTGAGAGGTTTAGATTGTTAGGGCAGGAAAGAATGTTTGAGAAAATTATGGGATTAGGCTGGAAAAGAAATGCTACGGTATTAAAACGGGGGTGCAATACGCAGACCTCAACCCTGCACGCACTTCCAAATTGGGCGTTGACAGTGACTTGTTAACCTCAAGAAATTTCGTTCAGAATGTCACTTCAAGACAGACACAAGCAGCATGTATAATAGGTGTCCTCGTAACAATCTAAATCTCCCATATCTAATGTGGAAGTAGGTACTCTTGCTATCTACTGCAGCCCTCAATATTTTTATGAGATTGCTGTTGAGACTGTATAGCATAATCTCCTTCTAAACATTGATAAAAAGGTACTATCGATTGACTGTTTCCCTTATTGCCACAGAGCAGTGACCTTTTAATAAGCACCTAACTTGTTAGTGTAATTTTTATTCTGGTTTTTAATAATAGAAAGAGTGTTAAATGTTTATTTCGCTATGGTTGGGTGAGATGGGATTGAATCGTGTAGAATGATCTGGTTTTAAATTTAGATGTTAAGTTCATGCGTGCATTCAGTTGAGAGATTACTGTAGTTGGTCTTGATATGTCACGCAGTTCTGGTAGTCGAATCACAGAAAGTCTTGACAATCAGATAATGCCGATGAAAATACGTAGGTAGGTACCTGCATTTGAAGAGAATATTGAAGTTGGTTTGATTAAGATGACCAGAAGAGCGTTGGCACCAAATGCATTGAATCATGCAGGTCATCAAACTCAACCTCAAATAATGTTTGTAGAGCGTAATGTTGATGCCTCTTAGATGGCCATTGCCACAAACTACTCCCGTTTCTTAGGGCCACTGATGATTCTAACAATAGTTGTTAACCCACTAGATTCAGGATCTGTAGGCTTTTTCATGCGCGGGATCCCGAGAATTTTCCTCAGCGCGTTCGGAAGGATCGTAAAAGCTGCTTGTTAGTATGAGATGTGCTCAGTCATTTCCAGGAGTTCACCACCCTGAAGTCCGTTGAAGGCAGAGGATGAGTTTCGCCCAATCAACCCGGGCGAGTAACGCGTCATAAAAATAAACGCCGGTGACGCAGCTAGGCCTCTGGGAGTGAACAAGAACCATATAGACGCTATTCAAACTTATAAAATTTCTTCAACATGGGTCTGCATCAACTAGCAGCGATATTTTAGCTGCGCAGAACCTACAAATAGGTCTTATTTGATATGAGCCATACAGAAACTATCCACACTTAGGTACGCATCTCTTCAACTTGTACCAATAGGTCTTATTTGTAATGATGTTTGTGTTGAACCATTCAGAAGCTATAACCAAACTCACAAATCTCTTCAACATGTACCTACCTTACCTAGGCCTTTTTTTTCATACGAACCATCCACAACGCGTCTAAAACTCACACATATCTCATCATCATATATCAGTAGGTTATATTTGTCATGTTTTCGAGGAATACGAGTAGTCCCGATATTCCTCGTTTCAAAGATTTAGTGAACAGTTCATCCGCATCACTCATTTCTAAAATATTAATCATCAAGGGAGGCTGCTTCGAACGTGAAGAAATTTTTCGAGCTTCGGATCGCAAACAGAATAAATTTATGCCGGTCTGAGGAATGAGAAACTCATCTCTTCAGCGCCGCAGCCCTTCAAGGGGGTCTGCAATAAAAGTTGCATAAGTCAAGCTCGCCTCGAAGGAAATGCTCATTCGTCAAAATTAGCGCCTCGCACCCCCCAGGGAGTCAGTCATCAACGGCCAAGACCCATCTGGAATCGCTAGCTCAGTAATCAATAAAAGAGGTGATTATTCACTTATTTTCAAAGGAACGGCAAAAAAACCCTTTTCGACTCCCTTTTTCGAGATAAAAGCAATGTAGGAGCGCTAAGGAAAAAACGAAGGGTTGAAGGTGGGGGCGGTGAGATATACTGCCACGACACAACCGAAATAAGTATTCTTAAAGGAAGGGGGAGGCAGATAGGGTTGGTTACCTTCTGGGAGATTTATGTCCAATTTGGCAGAGGGGGTTTCCCTTGTTAGCATACGAATCATCTCCCACACGAGTGGCGGTGAGGCTACCACTATTTCAACTTAATTATACCGATTTCCAGTCAAATTTGTATCTGATAAAATTATGTTCGTGCAACGTGCGAGTCGGGCTACGTCAGTCAGAGCTGAAATTACGGAACTCCTTGAAAATTCCGGTGAAACCAACGCATTTTTGAGTTCATTCCTGAGTTTGTTTTCCATGGTTGATAAATTTATTGATTCAACATCAAAATATTATAACATGTAACTAAGATTGAAATATTTTGATTTTAGTTGGTGTATCGATGAGATGGTAGTAGTAGATAATTAGCGGAGTTGTGCTTTTGAGGTCGCACAGCTCCGCTAATTATCTACTACTGATGGTTATGTTGAAGAGCTATGAAAGCTAAAAATGGAAGATGGATTTTTTATTTCATTAATTTTTTTAGAAATCTATGGAGGAATCCGTATCCAGATTTACAGGGAAAAGAGGTCTGATACCTATGCAACTTAGACACTCCCCCTCCATTCGCCTGGACTAAGGAAGTTAATCAACTATAATAAATCAACAAAATTTGTTATAATACTGAGAGACTTATTTCATACAACATCCATTTGATTGGAAGTGAATAATAAATTCGATTGATAATTAATTTATTGGTTTTTACTGATTACATTGACGTAAAACGTTCGTCAACAGAACGAAATCCAGCAGTAATCATGCAGAAAGTTTTGATTTTGATTTAAAAGAAGTAGGTACATAAAACTGCTCATTCGAGGTAGTTAACAGTGAGATAAAGTGAGAGAGAAATACGTGGAAAAAGGCGGCGTGAATCACGAAGAACAGCTTTTCCCTTTATCTGCACAACTAAAGTCTGAAGCCTTTCTGGCCAGGATGAAGGTGTTGAGCCTTTCTCGAGGGCTTATCTGATAAAAGCGTAGAAATCTTTAAATCACTACGCCTTCTCCAATTGCGTGTAGCCTTCCCTATTTTATGGTAACGGTCTCAGACCCCCTAGATATAGCCTGCAGCGTCCTTTGAGATATTAGCAGTTTGCTAGAGTTGTTGGGACGAAAAATACACTTCGGATAGAACTATCAGAAAACCAGCAGAAGCTGTACATATTTGCTCTACCGGTATATATAAAATTGAGTATTCAACGGCTACGAACTCGTAACAATCTCCATAATTTTAAACAGTTTTCATCGATGCCTAACACTATTATCAAAAACGTAACTGTCAAATGTTGGAATGATATAGTAGAAATTGAGAATGTTCACCTTGAAATCCATCTTAGATGAGGTTTTCTGAATCAAATCTTGAGTTTCAAGTAAGTATATTGTAGGTCATTCATGTGCATATGAGTACAGGTCTCCTCGATAGGACCGGTGTAATAAAAATCCTTAATTGAGCCAACCAAGTGTTATAGTATCAAAATAAAGCACGAATCCGTAACCCAGAAATTTTGGTCAAATTTGAAGTCTCGAGGGACAAACATTTAATTAGTAGTTAATTTTTTAGGTTTTGTCAAATGGATATTTCATTCTTATAAACATGTGGAATTGAAGTAAACAATCGGTTACAATATTAATAGAAATAAATATACCGTGAGTGATTGGTGTTTTGAAAGCTCGCTCATTAAACTAAGTCGTACCTACTACGAATCGACCACTGATGACATTATTACCATTTTGCCTCATGTTAGGTATTAAAACATCAACATAAATTTGACTAATTTCGTTGTTATACATAAATATTATATAGTTAATATCTGAATATAACTCATTACATTATTCTAATAATTGGGATCGGAATCGCCGAGGTCTCATAACATCTCGAATGCCGGGAAATGAAGGGAATCCGAAGAATTTTTAATAGTTGAGACAAAAAAAGGGTCGAAAGGATAAAATCATTTCTTCGTGCTTAATGTTTCCATTTTCAGTTACCAACCTTTCTCTCTCCCATTTCGGCAGTAATTAATTTTAATTAAAATCATAACAATTAATTCTTCGGGGTTTATTGTCGTTTCGTGGTGGGATATTGAAGACTCCGGAGGGCAGGTATCGCTTCTCGAAGGAGGAGTTCGCGTGATGAAACCACATTCGGGGATTCGGATTTATTCTTAGAAAGCTGTTTTCTCCCGACTCGTATTCTGCTTTGGAAAAGAGGGTTGAAAATATAATGTAACTCAGTTTTTGATTGTCTGTTTTCGAATGAGAAAACAGAAAAAGGCTCGCCGCCGGAGGGGAAAAAATTACATCGGGTATCTCATCGTGCCAAGGGCAAGGGAAGTTTTATGATTTATCTCCCCAATACTCGCTCCAAAGGATTTTTCATGCTCGTTTCTGTCCGCTATTGCCTGTTAAACATGCACGATAGGTATCGTACAAGTACCTTCGTAGTTATTCTGAATATTTCCTTATGCAAAGGTTGTTTGATCAAAATGTTAACAATGAGGCTCGAGCTTTCGTTAACGATACTAGTCCCCATTTAGTTCCTATTGAAATCTGAGTGTGTCCATATCGATTCCAACTGAAAAATTACTGATACTCATACTACTCACGGTAAGTAATATTCAAATGCGTTTATTCGTTTCATTAATAGACTTTGTCTAGGTCTCGTAAATATACTCATACTTAGCGTAGAATTAAGTGAAAATTCGCCACTGTTCTTCAACTTTGGTAGAAAATCCCTAAAATGCAACCACGTATGAGATTATTTTTTTTCTGTGTTCTATGATACCTAAAGAAAATATTTTAATTGAGTTTAGCTGCTAGTACGCGCGATTTGGTACAAATATTATATTTTTGCAGCGGAAGGTCAACAAATTACAAATTGTAATTTGTACCAAAAATGTGTCTCAGCTCTACAAATTTTCTATTACAATTTGAAATACTACGTGGCAATTCGATGCAAAATAACATTGTCCACACATTTTTTGGTTTGACAAAATCGATTTATTGTCATGTTTGAACACTAACAGGATGGTAAACGCTATTTTCGTGTTTATAAAACTTTGAAATTCCATATTTTCCTGATTTTTTTTATTACATGGGAACTGCACTATTATTATTCTTAATATTATTATAGGAAATCTAAAGTGGGGTCTAAAAATGTCAATGATACACATAAACATAAATTAATTTATGTAAATATTTTATTGTCAAATACTAAATTTCCAGTTTCAAAAATAGCTAATAATCGATTATTTCAGGTAAAGGAACTTGGTATGGTAGGTATTATTATGGTTCTGCTAAACATACAGAGAGCAACAGCCTCATGAATAAGAAATGCAACCAAAGTGGATACGCTTTTCTCAGTTTTTTACCGTGTTTACTACGTTTGAGGGGAGCTCAAATCCGTCAGATAACGTTTCGTGTTTGCATGATGTGAAGGGTGCCATGAAATTGAACCTGTTTTTTTGACCCTCCGTTTAACGTTCCCTTCGTATTTTTTTTTCTGTCTGCCTCGGTATGACCCCCTTTTTTCGCAATTGGCCGTTTTTTTTCTTCACTTCCCCGGGTCAGTCGGAGGGGTCAGATTTAACCCCAACTTCTAACCTCGTCTGGGAGACGTCGCATTAAAGCGGATTATGTCTCCTGGAGACCCGGCAAATTAGAATCGACTGCCACAATTCATTAGGTGAGATTGTATTAGACTTCACCTATAATTATTACACCCCGCACATACCGTAACTCGGAATCGTAAATTGGATGGGATCGGATGCCGTATGTTCCCTCCCATCGTTAATTTGGGATTCAAGCGTTGTTTCGGTCTGCGGAATTTACAAATTAATTATTAGTGCACCGCGGGAATGGTATGGACGCTCTATTTCGAATAGCTTATCGCGTTTCCATAATGATTTGGAACTTAACGCATTGTGGCAACGACAGCTAATCTAAAGTCCATCACTCAGGACAGTTGAATTTAAAACAGTTTTGAAACATGTAGAATGCGCACAGCCCCAAACCAATGAGACTGTCCACTTAGAGATGAAAAGGAGGTGAACTGAGATGAAAATTATTCAAATGCCGTGTAGGACACGTACATGATGTACGAACTGTTTCAGGCACGTACCTAACAGTGGCATGTTCCTTAACTAGTGAGTTGTCAAAGAATTGCAAATTTACCTTCTGAGTACTGCACCAATTTTTCACTAATTTTGAAGAGTTCAAACACCAAAAGTCTTGAATAATCACTTAGATTTGAGGAGTGTATGAAAATGGCTGCTTCATTATATTAGGTATTCTTTTTTAGAAATTGAAGAGCAGTCAGTACCTACGTATCTTGGTAAGCTAACCATAATATTTTTCCGAAATGAGATTTAATGACAGCGTGGATTCATTAAACTATCAATCAAGATGTAGGATATAATTCTATAGAGTTTGATGAGTTTTCGAATTTGGAGGAAATTTGAGTTGTTTAATCGTCCGGGATAAACGCAGCGTTTTTAAACTGAATCACCTCAAAATGTTTGATAGGTAAACTTGGATAGTTATGTAGGTAATTTTTTATGGATCTAAAGCAATACCATTTATGTTTAAAAAAATTGTCAAAATAGTAACAGGTAACTATTTTGGGCTCACGGGTTGGTGTGGGATCACTGGTCAAGAAGTATTACTGAAAAATCAGTTCATCATCATAATAGTTCAGAAGAAAGTAGGCTTACAAGTCAGAGGAAGAGGAAATGCGATTAATTTCAACACTTTATGGGACCAGTTTGCCCGATTTTATCTCTATGTCGCGTCAAGGTTTCTGTATTAACGGAAATGGAAGAACAACCCAAATCGTACCTATCGCTCAACTGTGAAACATCCAGAGGGCAGAAAAAAGGGGGGGATTGTTGAAAGTGACAAGAGGTGATTCGATGTGGGAGTCAACTACTCCGATAAACGCCTCAACGAAAACCGATGGGCATGTGGTCCTTTCAGAAAAGACATGTGGAACAGAGACGGACGAACGTCCGAAAGAAGAGAGGGAGTGACAAAAGACAATAAAGAACTGGGAAGGTAATTTGAATGACCGAAGGGGTAATAATTATGTCTGAGGGTGGGTTTTTTGAGGGGTGAGCCGCACATGTCGGGGGGTGGGAAAAAATCCACTTCTTGTTAAACAGATCCTCATTCTCAGCCCCTTTTTATCTCCCTCAATCTACTTCCACGTGTTTTCGTTAGTATTATCTTTTGTAGGTACCACATCTAATTTGAATATTCAATCATTTACATTGTTTAAAACTTGATATCATTACATTTTCATCATCATAACTCGCCGTTCAAATTTCCATCTGCTTGATTCAAAGGCTGAGCTTGTGACTCATAGATTTGGAAGCAGTATGGCCTAATGTACGATTTTTCAAAAAGCTAATCACAATCACTAACCAGAACTTTTTGTAGGAAATTTCAACTGATTTATAGCAATTTAATTGGTTCATTTATTAGAATAATTAAAACTATTATAATAGAATATTATGTAGCTGAATCTGAGTAGGTATTGTATTAGCTACGTCGTGTTTCCTCGAAATAACCGTTTTTCAGCGATTTTTGGTCCTTTCGAATAAAATTTGACCCCAGAGAATCCATTAAAATTGCAGGCCAGTTTCTGTTTTTCTATTGATATTATTGACATTTTAGATATCGTCAAGAATAATAGATAGAAATATTCATTAAACCCTACTCGTGATCACAGCTGGTCTCAGAAATCTATAAGTACAGAGGTATCTTAAATTTTGTTAATTCCAATAGTTTTTTGTGGCTTTTACTTTTTATTTTCTCCATGAAAATTGAAGTATAAAGTATACAATTGAAGTATAGTAATAAAATTGAAGTATACCTACATATATATATTTACCGATGCTAACATAATTACTCATACAAAAATTTTCCATTCAGGGTTATACCTATCTACTCCGATCTCTCAACAATGGATTTCACTGGAGAAAATAAGCCAAACTTGGCTCACCTAGAATGTGGACTTCAGGAATCGCGATAGAAGAAAATTTGATGGCAATAACCTTAGGATTTGATTCAATTTATTTCTATAAAAAGTAGGCGCATAATTGAGGAAAGTGAGTGAAGTAATGTTAAGTCTGTGAACAAAAAAGACGGGGTTTGAACTAGCAACCTTAAGTTTTACAGAGGGTGGCCCGAACTTTAGTCGCTTACGATAAGCCTAGCAGCTCTGCCAAGCATGTTCTGTTAACTGTAAGTTTAAGTCCTCATATCGATATGATCTATCGGATATCGAGTGAAATATAACTTTGCAAATCCTCATGAATGAGGTAGGTATCAATAAGTGAATAACAAACATAATGACAACGTACTCACACCAGTCACGCTATCTACAACTAACTAATGTGCAAGAAAACAAACTACGCAATACGCACTTTCATCTCTTTCAAATCTTGTCGACAAGATTGCTCACAGTATGAAAGTTACGTCTAAAATAATCTATGACAATATACAGACATCAATGTGCAAATAATTCAACTATAGTGTGAAGTCGACATCGACTTGATAAAAAAAAGCTAATTTTACACAACCCTGTACGTTGCTTGAGTTAGGAAATAATTCATACAGATAGCGAGCCGACAAACCTGATTCCTTGACTGAATAATGATGAGTATTTGTGTTATCATAAGATTATATGAATATAATTAAGAACCAAATTCAACTATTCAAATTCTGACAAATCGCAAGTGGAATTAAGCGGAGTTTGTTTTCGTACACTGGCTATTTATTTCGTATGGGTATAGTTATGCTTTGGGGAGTATGTTAGTTCCCTATTTCTGTATTTTGTTTATAATAATAATTACGTTGATTCTCCTGGTATTTTCATGTGGGTAAATGTTTCATTATACTTAGGAACAACTACATTCCGCGACTACAGTTTCAGCAGACCAATTGAAGGGTTTGTGCGGAATACATGGCTATTAGTGGGTTAGCTTCTAAATCGGTGTGTGACTATAAATTACATAAAATTCCGACACTTTCTCGTAACATTTTTGAACGAAGACCTACAAAAAGAACCTATTTTTGAAGCGGATTCAATGATTTCAACGCCAGCGTATGTATTGTTAGGCAGTCGAAACTTTTCTTCTCTTTGGGTTGAGTACCAATATTGGATTTCCTTTGAGAATTCATCCACATGGGAGTTCAAGGAAACCGTAAAGGGGATAGGGCAAAATTTGTTCTTGAATCGCGTAATGTTTGGGTCAGGCATCAAGTTCGGCCGCCATGTGAAAAAAGTTACCTCTTACTTCAACAAACGGCGGTAAATTTACGATTTTTTTTATCAAGTTTTCGGTACTTTTTTTGAATGTTTTTGCAACAAATAATGCAAAAGTTAGTGATTTTTGAAGTGATAGAAGGATTGGTACTCACCGCGTCCCTGACGGTCCCCGTGTAGGGCCAGAAATGGGCATCGCCCCAGCCGGTTCTTGGGCTTTGCTGACACTAAGGACCAGAGAGACGATCGAGTTAACTTTTCAAACATTTTGTAGGTTCGCTGGTTTTTTTGATTTGTTTCTTAATAGGAAAAAGGAAAACTGAAACAAATCAGGCCTTAAAAAAAAAAAAAAAAATGAAAAATAAATAAACACAGGATGGAAGAAGGGGGGAAGTGGTAGGAAGAACGTTCTATCCATAATCACAGGGGGTAATAATACAATTTTGAGAAAAAAATAAACAACAGAAGTGATGACGGAACCAAAATCAAAGCAAAAATTATGATGAATTAGAATAATAACAATGAATAAAACATAATGTTCAACAAATGATAATGCAACTAAAGAAAATCACAGTTCTCCAGTAACAAAACGTATCAACAAATATTTTGAGAGATTTATTCCGCGTAGGTAGGTAGTTCTTAATTTCATGGTAGAACTTTTAGATAATATTTCTTGAAAACCGGTTTAAATTTACCTATTCGTAGACAAACGTAACTATGAATTTTTAGAAGGAAGAGCGATGATGGAGGTAAATATTTTTTTGGAAGAAGAAATAAATTTTTTCGTACCTATTCCAGATCGGGTTGTACGTTTGTTACCTAATTAATATTACGGACGAATAAAATAATTTTATTATAGTTAATTAACTACCTATATATTTATATTTACGAGTGGGAGATCGATATTGAGATTTCATTGCTGATACGCTCATATGACGCACGTTGAACCTGTATCATTATGGGATGAAGCAAATCATGTTCCTATTTTACGAATGATGAATCCCGCATAACAATGAACGTTGTAGACCACGAATTTTCGCTTTTTTTTATCCTGCACATTCCTGGGAATTCTAACCGGCCTTTTTTCAACACGTTGGTTGCCAAACTGAAATCACCAAAACTTCCCACCAGGCCGACATTTTTTGTACCCCATTTTTTGTCCCCACTGAGTCACTTTGAGTCACATGGTGAGTCGGCAGTCAATTGTGACTCATTTTGACTCACAATGGCAGGCAACGTGTTGATAGGGATTTTTCGATATATACCTTCCCCTTCAAAAATAAACATGTAGGTTCCGTTATTTTTAAAAATAAGCAAAAAGGTA
>JAEMON010000009.1:11886636-11901914 GCA_030264115.1 Lygus lineolaris | reverse complement strand
CACACCCCATTATCGCTTTTAATTTTAGACTTATAACCGATTTTACGAGTAGCTCTCGCGAAGATAAAATAGCTATATCCACCAATGCTATATTCCCACGATAATAATAAATAAATATTAAATTACCTTTATCATACATTTTAGATTCCGTCACCGATTTTCAAATGATGTTACTAATCAGATCAAACTCTTCTTTCACTACCTCATTTAAATAATCCGGGCTACCGCCTTCAGCCCTACGTCCATAAACAGTACGATACAGAAACACTTGTTCCCGCGTCATAACATAGGTACCTAAATGATGCAGAATTTTTATTTTAATTTGTTTACTTTTTTATTTTTTGGAAAATGCCTGAATTTTACTATGTATTGTAGCTTGAAACCAAAATGCAAATAATGTTCTAAGTAGGTACCTAATTTTCATTTTGAACAATGAGCGACGTGTGGGGGTTAGAAATGATGTGGGGAAGCACCTACTCCCCCCATCCCCAAAGGGATGGTATCCTTTTCTGCTCATCGAATACCCCACGTATGCCACTTTTTTCGGATGAATGAACAAATAATCTCATTGGGCAACTGAATGAGTTTCACAAATCTGACTGAGCTACGCCAGTCCCCTGAAGCCTATTGAAGAGGGATGGTGACCTTGCGGTATCATCGTTCAACGACCATAATATACCACATGTGGTCAATAGTTTATGTTCTGCTCATTGGGCAACTGAATGAGTTTCACAATTCTGACTGAGCTACGCCAGTCCCCTGAAGCCTATTTGAAGAAGGATGGTGATCTTTCGGTATCGTCGTTCAACGACCATAATATACCACAAGTGGCCAAAAGTTTATGTTCTGCTGTCGTGGCAAACTATCGGGCTTACCTTGGTGGTGTGAGTTCGGAGGCTGGACTCGGTGGCGAATCCCTTGCCGCATATCGTACAGTGGAAAGGCCGGTTCTTGGCGCGCTCCACCTGGGCGTCGTGGTTCCTCAGGTGCTGCTGAAGGTTCGACAGCTGGATGAAGGCTCGCCCGCACTCGGCCAAGTGACACCTGTACGGCCGTTCACCTGGAATGACAATACACCAGTCATTGTAGATATTCCAAGAACAAGTCCAATGAGTTTGATATTATTTTTGATAATTGATTGATATTATTTTAGTTTGATATTTTGGGTGGCTGGCACGAACAATGTTGTAATAGACAAATATTCGTCAGTGTGGAGATTTTGCTGTGATAATATTGCATCAGGAAGAGGGACAAGATATGGTGGTCGGGAAATTATTTTGGCCGTTGGCAACCATGAAGCTGGGGAACACAGAATCACAAGAAAAACCGGAGTAACATTGGTGGCCAGGAATCTCAAAATACCACCATGATCCTTACCAATATCACTATTACCCATTCAAAAATGTGTAGTCGAATCGATCACTGAAGTTACTGCACAAAAAGGTGGGACACTCTTCATGCCTAATAGAGAGATTTTTGATGCTGAATAGTGAATAATGAAAGGAGTGACGTACACAGAAGAAATAAACCGTTCTGTAATAATTTGCAGCATTTGCTTCAAAGAGGCTTGACCCCGCCTAACCTAAGGAGCAAAATGCCTTCCCCGCTAATGAGCTTCTTGAAGTGAAGTCCTATTCTGTAAACGCCAGATATAAATCACGACTAACGGGTAGAACTAGAATGTCCAACGATTTCTTTCGGAACCTCCCTTTAATTCCCTTTTACGACGAACTAAAAAATGTAATATGACGCACAAGAAAAATCACTAATTGGTCGCCTTCAGTCCCGCGGCGTAACGGTATCTCGTTTTCCCTATAAATTCCTCTCATCAGTCGTATTTTTCTCTCTCTCACTCTTTCTCTATTCTACAAACGTAAGATATAAACGAACTGAACAGTTCTGACATGAATGATAGATAAGATTATCAAAACAACTGGAGTTTTGCCCAGCCTGTCAGTTTTTTGTCGGATTTAGTTTCCGTACGGTCTCTTTTGATTTTGCTCGAAGGTACATCGTATATCATGCAGTAACAGTCAGATGCAAGTCGTGGTTCACCTCTGTTACCTCATTGCGTCATAGCACCCTAATTATACGGAACTCAACTGGTGAAGAACAAGAACTACCTTTTTTGTTGGCTGGAAAAAATACGAATGGTTGAAAGACGATGGTAGTAGGGCACTGGCCTCAGATGTGTACCCTATGCAGTAAATGCATACTTGCTTGATACTTAATCGAAAGTTACCGACTCCCAACGATTTAGTGGTCAACTTAACTGGAATTTCACTAGCAGTTCGGGATCGGGATTGATTCGATGTATCCTAACCTATACGATATTACAAGATGTTTGAGCATAAATTATTTAGATCATTTGTAAGGATTCGAGGTAGAGCTATAATATTCACTTATAGTAGACATTTGTGTACAAGTAAAAATCAGTGTACTATAAATTTGTAAGATGATGGTGAATATTGGATGCCGACGTTGGCTGCTCCGCTTATGAAGACAAACTGGAAATCAATTCAAACCGTGTCCACAAGCGAAATTAAAATTAAAATTCCTCCGGGTTTCGACAAGCCTCAGTTATAAAATGGTATTGACAGCACAGCGACAGAACGGGCTTTGAAAAATAGAAAAGAAATCGAAAAAAGAAAAACTTTCATAATAAACGAGAGGCGGAATGAACGATGAGAGATGGAAGGGGTGGAGGGGTGGTCTTTTATTGAAAAAACGGCAGGTTGTCACGGGGTGGGCGGGGAGGCTGCGGATGACAAACCACGCCCATCACTTTTTTCTCATTTCTTTTTCTTTCTATTCCTTCGACCCGTTGCTTTGGACCCTTTTTCTCTCTGATTACCGGTTCTGCTTTTGAGATTTTTCCTTCCCGCTCACAAGTAGTGTTTTTAGAGTTGGTTGTCAGTCGCGGGATGGTTTGACGAGGAATTCTGAAGGAGGTCATCTGGAGTATATTATAGCCCACAGAACCCAATAAAAGAGCTTTGAACTAGGAATTTCAACTAATTACACACACATTAACATATTGTTAGTCATATATCCCCCCCCATATCTCAAATTTTGTTGGTTCACGTTTGTTCAATTACAAAAAACTTAAATAAATGAATTCTTAGGAAAAGTATCGTTATTGATTCGACTTGTTAGGATCGAACGAGTACACCCGCGGAGCGATGTAGAACCAACCGTTTGTTCTCTGTAAAGTGTTGACAGGAAAATTTAGGTCCGACCAACCGATTTTCAGAATGGGCACTGTAACATTTTATCTGTGCGAAAGGGTTACAATGCGTTGCTACCAATAATTTCTATATTTTTAGAGCGCTGGGGTTGTGAATGAAGAACATAATTATTTTAGTTAATCATGTTTCAAACAAGTTCCATAGTGCGTCTACCTAATACTATTAATAATTATTATGTGTATCTTCATTATTTATGAAAACTGTGTTCTCACTACAAGAGCATATAAACCATGTTTCGGTTAAAACAATAAAAAGAGGGCTCATAAACGGGTTCAGATGAAATGGTTAGGAACGGAAAGATGCCTACTTCGGGAAAAATGATTCAGGCTTGTCTTTTAGCGATGACAAAATGTTTCTCTTCGGTCTGATCACTCACCAAAATGAAAATAATGGTTCCATTTGACAATCCCCGAGTGTTTTTTCTCCACCCACCGGTGTTTTTTTCTTCGATAGCATTGTTGAAAGGTTGAGGAGGTGACAAGTTGTGAAAAAGTTTGTTCAGGAACAGTTACACAATGGGCTTGTTGTCGCTGTCATTAGCCCGTGAAGCCGAATGGAAACAAATAATATAAGTAGGTTTCCTGTCTCGTCCGATGATGAAGAGTGAAAAAAGGCGGTGTCTCTCGAGTGTTTCTTTTTTATTCCATTCACTATATAAATTTATAGATATAACAATACTAGCCGTCTAGCCTTACGCACAAGCGCCCTTATATCTAGATTAATCAGTTGATGTCCTTCGATGACTGATGGATACGGAAGCATAATGCAATTAGTGCTCACAATGATATCAAAATTCTCTCTCATTTATTTCTCACGTAATCATTGAAGTATTAAGTTAGAGGTGTCCTATGATGACAGGAGATCGCCTGCAGAAATTACTTTATTGTGCGCTTCTTCAAATGCTGAGTTAAACTCAGTAGCTATCAGTTATATCGAATGTGACACTGTATCCGTTTATTTTGAACAGCATGTAAAGCTCTCATTTATTATTAGGTGATAAAACTAACCCCGAGAAAGAATGTAAAGATCCTGCATCGTTAGGACTTGAAGAATTAACCTTTGAGTAGGTATAATAACTTTAAGGACCAACGGATCTCAAGGTCACATATACATTTGACTCCTGAGTGAGGACATGAAGTCATCTAACTACACATGCAGGATGCAGAAACTGCTAAAATACGCGTTTGCTGCCTTATTTTTCCACCGTTTCCTCGCACAGGACCAGGTGGTGGATGGATGCACGTTGCAGCTTTGAAAGGTAGGAATTACTCGGACGTGCACTATCCCATGCACTTGCCAGGAAAGGCGGTCTTTCCCGCTAAAGCTCCCCCCTTCATTAACCTGACCTGCACAATTTTTCAAACCCGCTTCAGCTTCCAGTAAACTTTCATGCGGTTTTTTCTTTTCTCTTCTTCTTCTTGCTCTTTT
This sequence comes from Lygus lineolaris, assembly GCA_030264115.1. Lineage (NCBI taxonomy): Eukaryota > Metazoa > Arthropoda > Insecta > Hemiptera > Miridae > Lygus > Lygus lineolaris. The sequence goes on along the minus strand of JAEMON010000009.1, from coordinate 11,897,238 downwards.
TCTCAGCCTTTTCATTTCCCTCATCTTCTTTTCTCATCATCCGTCGAGTCATTCGCTTCGGCGTCAACTTTCGAGTAATATCTGTGAAAATTGTGGGTTTCCATCACCAACTACTTTCCCAGCAGCCTCATGAGGTACTTTGAAGAAGCACGTGAAATTTCTTTTGTGACCTTTAAAAATGTTATTGCTTTCAAAATTCTCTCCTGGAAAGACTCCGAACCCGAAGTAGATTCACCGTTGCGGTACGGACAAATCCAGTTCAAATATTTTTGTTATTTCAAATTTGTCCAATAAGTCCATTTATATCCACTCAGGCAAAGAACAGATGATATCGGGAAAGAATAACTAATAGTTGAATAAGTTGACAAGAATTTGTATGCTTTCAGTTCTGAAGATCGATTGTGTGCATGTCAATTATAGTTTAGTATCGATGTTAGGTAAACTGATGTTTTGTTCGTTACTAATGAATATCACTGCGAAGCTACGGGTGGTGTATTTGGAAAAGGTGTAAAGGCTTTTCCGAATCCAAAAAATGGAGCAACTGCAATATTTCAGGGGACGAAGCTGTACCCTAATGGAAAACGCCCTCGTTACTTGCTTTCCCTGTTTGACAGAGTTTGTCTATTAAACATGATGAGAGAGAGAGAGTGGGTATGGTTGTTGTGCCATCGTGCACTTCTCGCGGGAGGCCCTTGCCTGCTGTGCCCTGGTCCCCCCAAACCCCCTTGCCTGCCTTCAGGCCACCCTACATAATTCAATACGTAGGGAAACGGGAGGTCCCGAACGTGCGTTTTGCCCCAAACGCTTGTGCAGCCTTCCGGAGAATTCATCTCGTAAAATCAAATCCACTAAAACATTGTGATCTCACAGAGAAACGTCAAGTATAAGAGATAATGTATGTAGATCACATGACTCAAAGAGAGGCACGGAATTCAGTTACAACATATTTTCTTTATATCCATTCGGGAAAATGCTTCAAGAGAGAACAATTCTCGATTAATCCATGTTTTCAATTTAAAAGGAAATTCTATACCTAATCTAAGTAGAGGTAAATAAGATGAAAACGGAGTTAATAAAAATACGCTGTCAATATCCACGAAAAAAAAAAAAATCATCAGAAAATAAATTTAAAAATCATCAAAAAACTAGTAAAAAAATAATCAGTAACAAATAAGAACTGAAGTTACATCGGAAAGATCGCAGCTTATATAGTACAGGTGAAAGGAAACTTTAAACCCATTTGCCGAGAAAAGTTAATAAATAAACATGATAAAAGTTTTTCGTTAACTCCATTTTCATCTTATTGAAATGGGTTTCCAAAACTTCGTCGCGAGTGATTTAGTTCGTTTAGAGGTAAAGTTCCAATACGATTGGTTTGAGGCCAGAGCAGTTCTAAACGATATTCAACGGTAGGTGATGAGTCAATTGAAAATTTTACAAACAACTGAAAGTCCCCTCTACTGTTCCATTTTTTTTGTCGTGGGTACTCACAAAATGGGCATCTCCTCAATGGGTGTTTCGAGAAATCAGAAGCACTCAGTTCTCACTACGAAGTGATAGAATCCAAAAATTTTGCTGTTTTCAATTAAGGCCCAAACGTACCTACTTATAGTATCCGTATTTCATATTTCCAAATACAAGGACTCCTTTTTTGTCATAAGGGGTATAGGTACATTTATATTGGGTGCCTACACCTACAATAAATTTGATGGGTGACTGACCCACTATACGATTTTTTTAATAGTGTACAACTCAATATATTCGCAAAGAAGGGAAATTGTCTATCGTAAACAACACCAAATGCAAATGATAATCACTTTAAAGAAGGTGAGTGGTGTTGGTTTGTGATTTATCTGGACGATTTATGATAGCTGGATATATCATTGGCGACAACTCATTCGCGAATAGCTTGGAAAACTTACAGTGGTACCTAACAATCCTGTAAAAAAGTCAGCAATAACGAATATAATAATTTTCATATATTTTGTAAGAGACAAACCAAATAATCGGACGTGCACAATCGGGTTTACAAAAATAAAATTTTGTTTTCTTAAGGCTAACTGTCACCGGAAGATGTTATAGCCCGACGGGTTAAAACGGAAGGGAGCGGCAGAGAAGTACCCTCGAAGAAGATCAAAGAAGAATCAAAGGAAACTTGTGAAGCCCCCTCAAGGCAGGTGAGTCTCCCAGTCACCATCTCTACCTACCGGCATACATATGCAAATGATACTAATTTAACTAAGACAATAGTGTCAGCGAGGTAGTTTCCCCTTTTGTTTTTCGTGTTACCCTATCTCTCAGTCTTCCCTTACGTATTTTTCGTATACCCAAAATTTTTTTGTGGAATTTTTTTCACGTTCTTCTCATGGTTTCTAAAACACCCAACCGGTTTCCTTTTGCAAAGGGCTTCACGGGGAGGAATTAATATTCTTTTGTCTTAAAGAGGGAGACACCGTCGTGTATGTTAATTTTTCGAGTCGGCGAAAGAGCAACGTGTTGGATGACGAGGGGACTTTTTTTCTCTGGCATTGTCTGGTGGCTGTACGGGAGTTTTACCGGGCGCTTCCTGAAGGCTCTGATTTATAAGAAACCGGAAGACACGTCCTGAGCCCGGATAATTCTGAAAAATGAAAGGAGTGAAGCATGTTCGCCGCCTCCGAGCTCTCAACGGTAGAGAAGGTAGTGTGTACCATCAGAACTGTGGAAGGTTGTGAGTTCAAATCCTAGAATTTCCCATCTTTATTTTCACCTAATTTTCTTGTGTTGCGAATGAGTGAAGTGTATTTGTATACACATGAACACAGTGGAAGAATGCCGTATCTTCAAATGAGCAACCTTACAGGATAGCATTTTTTGCCACCAAAACTTGATAAAATGAGTTGGAAGTGTACTTGGAAATATTTATAAAATTCACTATCGAATCTTTGAGGAGTAGAAAGTAGATTGGGTTAATCCACAACAATCCTTGGAAATTTCATCCAAATAAGATGAAAATTGTGAGACTGCGGGGTGAAAATTGACTTGATTAGGTTTAGAAGAATGTGTTGACTTATAACATTCGGAATCAGAGAACATTTTCCTTTAAGAACCGTTCGGTAGAATTATGTCCTATTAGAGTTCCTGAAAAATCCGTTAAAAAATGAGGAAAAATGCAAAAAAGTACGTGATTGTTCAAACATTTACTTATAATTCGAGGGCCGAGTCTAAAAGGACTGCTCACAGTTTTAATCTGGGCACAAGTCATTCGCACACGGTAGGTATGTAATTATGGATAGTAATCGGTTATAGGGTTTCGTTTTTATCCGCTAGCTGTGCATAATAACATAGTAAAATGTTACTCTGGATACAAGATGGATAAAAATTTCTCATTTCACCTACGAGAGTTATAAATTGGCGATTCAGTTGTGGCTGAATTTCCGGCATAGGCTCCCCATCAGATGCGCGCGCACGCCCGTTCTAAATTGCCCACGTACGATGCAAAGGGGGGCTCGAAACACGGGAATCCTCATCATATCTGTTGTGCGAGGAGATATTCATGAACTCTTGGCAGGGGCTAGCGTAGTCCCAAAGGCATCAACTCAAAAATTCAAACCCCTAGTTGCCTAGCGCAGATATTGATCGCCGTCCCTGCTCTATTAGCTTCACCGTACGCGCTGCCCGAACTCAAACCTCATTTCTACACTGAGTTATAAAGCGGCCGAGAACTAGCGGCCATGACTATTTATCATACGCAGGGTAATGTGGAAGAAGGTTCGCTCATACTGTGTTACTTTCCTTACTTGTCTTGAGGAGTAACAGGTAAGTAAGTAAAGTGTGTTACTACAGATGAATTATATACCTAACATTACGGGTTTTATATTGAAAATAATCTCTCCTCAGTCCACTTTAATCAGGGAGACGGAAAAGCCGAACGAACAGTTAAAAGGCGCATTTTCTAGTAGAATTTCGCTGGAATTATTTCTGTGGTGTATAAAGATTTTGATGACCGCCGACCTATTAATTTTAAGATGTGATTCGAAAAAGGAAAGTCAGTTACGGTTGAGCCACAAGGAGAAATTACGACTTTTGAGGGAATAATTAAAAATCAGAGAATCGTGTTATCCCAGGGAATGTATATTGATAAAAGTCAAGATAAATTTCGTGGCTACTTCAGGAGTTCATTCCTCCACCGTGTTGTATTTATAGACAAATTGGATCTTGAATAATAGAAATAGTGTCTCGGAGGCCATATATTATGAAGTATTGCTGAGGTGGGTAATAGAACAATATTTTCCATAAACGAAATGCCTTATCTCGAGTACTGACTTTACCTCGTGTTGTACAAGAGAATACGGAAATAATCGTACTATTAGTTTTTCAATTAACAATACAAATTTGTTGAACAATTCAACAATAAAAATTACTATCTTGAAGAAAAAGAAGTCGCAAAAATTCAAGACTATGTTATTAGCCATCTAAACTCACATGTGAGAATGAAATTTTTGTTTCCCACACTATTATTTAAATAGAAAGGGATTCTGGAGAATAGATCGATAGAGAGAATAGATACTCATCAATCATCTTACAAAATGAAGATTCACCTGAACGGCAGTCCTGTGCCAATGTAGTGCACAGGCCGGATTCCTAATAGCCTTTGGCTTTTTGAACAACATTGCGGTTTTACCGAAGTAGTTTAACAACAATTTATTGAGGTAGATATGAGGGCACTATAGACATTTGGAGTCCTTTAACATCAAGTTCATCCCTTTACTAAACGCATGTTGATGCTCCAGGCAACATCTATGTACCCCCCGTGTTAAATCAGCATAACTAACGAAACACAGACCATTCCGTCCATCACCTTCAACTTTAGTTTAGCAATCAACAAGCTCGAATTGACGGCTTTCAGAAGTACCAATATTAATACGAATGTTGGAAGCATGATGCCGAAGATGAAGAGGATGTGATATACATTGGAAATGAAAGATGACGAGTAAGATGTTTTGTACATTTTTATTGGTGTGAGTTGGATACTCCAGCTTCAAGCACCACACCCACCACCACTGTACGACTGATGATGGATGTGGACAACTGGACAGATGATATCGGTATACAATGCGAGACAATAAAAACGTTCAAATCCAGCAGGGGATCAGTCCGGAGACGGCTGGAGACCAAACGGCCATCATCAGCCCCTACCATCATTCTCCTCCCGATAAACCAATACCTTTGTACTTTGAATGTGGAGATTGAAGAAAAAAACATAGTCTGTCGAAGAGCAACTGGTCAAGTTCCTTAACTGCACCGCTGATAGGTAACTACCACCCAAACGAGAATGAAACTTGAAACTCGCTCACGTTGTGATAGGTGAGGTTGCCTACGACCCTTCGTTGACTCATTGTCGCGGTCGCACGACCCATCCAAGGTATGGCTGTTGGGCCAATGCAAATGAGCGCCAGGGTTTACCCAGCCGACCTCATCCAAGTGCACCTTCTGTGCTGCCCAGAAACACAGAGGAAACTGACAATATCAGTCTGACTGGGTTATTAGGAGGAGACCAGTTTCCCTTCGGACAGTCGACCAACAGTTTGTGAGGCCCTACGACTAGGTCTAACCCTACAAACGGTGTGGGCCCTTCACTTGAGACAATATGGGGATCTCGAACGTTACTTGTCATTGTATCATCTCTCGACCCCTCGTTCCTGGGTAATTAATGTTTCCCATGAGCTCGTATTGTCTTAAGGCGGCCCTCCGGATAACCGGTTTCGGCCCCTTCCAGTATATCTTCCTACCTTCTGCAGCGTTCTGCAGCTAAAGATGCGTCCTCGAAGACGAAAGAGGGATTGTTTTTTCTAATTTCTTTTGTAACTAAGAAACCCCCTTAATCATAGACGTGTCACAACATTTTTGTCCTCGAGCACCTCTAGTTGAAAACGCAGGACGATGGGAATCAAAATGTTGAGTCGTTCGCAGACCAGACTTATTTTGTGAATCTTATTGACGGTGTAGTGGCCGGTTCTCGTCTCCACGGCATTCTGCATTTGACGTCCAGTGTTACTTACTATGTTATTATCTACCACAGTTCAAAAATTATAATAAAACATCAAAGTGACCACTAAGAGTCGACGTACTAAAGAAACAAAGCATCCTATGTGTGCAGTACTTGCGCTTTATTGATCTTACGTGATCTTAAATCATCACAAGATGAATCCGTGTCATATTTTTTTATAAATCATGATTTCATGTCTGAATCATGATGTATACTTAACTAAGGAATATTTTCCCTTGGGTAACAATAACAGAAAATTGATGGACGTTTTGCAAGTAACCTTGTCCCCGTTACGCAATCTCTTTGATTTGATATGAAGGATTTTTTTCTTTCAATTCATTACCAACCATATTAAAAAATAACAAAAATCGACGATTGCTGTTTTTTCTGGACTAAGTGAAGAGTTTTTATCGCGGCTAGATATTGCGTAGTGAGAACAACAAGGCACTAAAAATTATGTCTGGTAGTTAGGGGATCACTACAGATCACTGCTAGCTTGAATCACTCACTGAATTGGTTGGTTGGATGACTAATAATCCTATCAAACCTGCCGATCTTCAAAATTCACTCACGATTACGAATTTGCAGATATTGTAACAAATTAATAATGAATCAATTATTGCATACCTATTTTATATCCACAGTTCTTCATTCCACCCCTGATTCATGTATTCAATAAAAATCCTATCAGACCTCTGACTGCCAAATGGCATCTCAATTTTGGGTATACCTACTTATTTAATCTCTTCGAAAATTAATGTGTATTTTTCAAATTTTTCGAGCCACCACGTTTTGTTATACATTTCGATTTATTGATTTGGTTTTATACGTACACATGTATCTCACCATATTTTACTGATATGAGAAAAACCAAGGCTTTATGCAAGAAAAAATCCACAACCTAATAACATTAAATCGAAGTAGGTATGTAGGTATTGTTCTTTCTTTCATAAAACCTAGGTTATTGTTATATCTTAAACTAACGTTAATTAGTATTGTCCATCAACAATTTGCAATTTTAATTATTCGTTTCGTTAACAGTTTCCTTAAAAATATCACGGGCTGTTTTTCAAGCTTTTTTTCCATTTCGGCTTCTCCATCACCGAAGAGGAGAAGCAATATTGAAATACTTTGGCTCGTTCTCCCCCAAGAGATTTTCAAAGTTTTTCGCCCAAACTCGGGCGGTTTTGATAAGACGATTAAAAAGGGGGTTTTTAATAACACAGTCTGAACCCTCTCAGTACTTCTTCCTTTACCCCGGATGACCCTGCTAGGAGGATTGGGCGATGGGGGGGGGGGGTGAAGGGATACGCAAGAAAAGAATTTCCCTATTAAATGAGAAAATCCCATAAGGGATTGGACGTTTCAATTATCAACAAATACATAGGAAAATAAATTCTCCCTAATTCGTTCCAAATAATTCTCAAATGATAATCCCTAATCGGATCCGACGTTATTGAATTATTGATCGTGTATCGGGTATGAAATGATTGGGTTGATTGAGGATTGATGATTTCCGAAAACCGCATCATCGTTATAGTTACGAGCGATTGAATGTAGGAATCTTGCTAAATAATCCCAGATTATGTGCCTGATTAATCTAACACCATCTGATTATCAGGTCTATAATCAATTGCTCGTAATTAATATGATATTATCCTCCACCGATCCTGACATGTACACGGACCGAATCACTCATTTAAGCGCGTCAACTTCAAACGTTCAATGATGAATAAACAACAATGATGATGATAAAAAATGTTATTTTTCTGCAACCTTTTACTTGCATTTATACGGGGTTTTTCAGAGGTGACGTGAGAAGAAACATTTCTCCAGAAACTTCATTTCAAATATTTGATAGCGATTTAATCTCAAAATACGATTTTCACCCTCAAGCAGAAGTCTACCCGATTTACAGACCCATAGATAGAGAAATATATACTTCTGTCTGAAATGTACCAGTAAGTATACGAGAATATACTCTAGTTTAAGATTGAGTGAGAGCCCACCTCCATGAGTTACAGAAAAAAATTGCGGACCGATTGCATAAAAATTACTTTTTTTAAATCCCCATCGACACGAGGAAGAAAAGTGAGCCAAGGTATATGAATGCATTGTTTAGTCATTGCAGTACGTTGAACCTCCGAAATTTAATGGAGGCAAATGATATTTGTTTTAGTCATCCCCCCTTATCGGGATAGGCCGGCCATCTTCGACGATAATTTCGGCAGACGCGGGCCAATCGGTTGCCCGATCCTTACGCAATCTCGTCACGTTGGCTCCCAAAATTGGTTACCTACTTCCGTAGGCATTCATTTTAAATAAATAAATTATTTGTTTAATAGATTCTATAGCATATTATGATGGATCATAGTGGAGCTATCTAAGTGATTTTTCCCGAAATCCGCATGCAGTAAAGAGGCTTCCGAATTTGAGAAAAAGCAAAAGTTACGTCATGACAACATGTTCATGCAGTACCTACTCATGCCTTAGATGTGCAAAGATTTATAGATCGGAACCTTCTTCATATTTTGTTGTTCAGCAATTTTTAGGGTTTTCGACAGCAAAAAAAATCACGAACATCACTGTTTTTCATACATTGCATGAGATAAAGTGGATGGAGAAAATTAAAATTTGTTCAACCACCTAGATAGGCATCTAGTAGGTAGGTAGTCCTTATAAGATTTGGAGCTGATCCCGAGTAAAACTACATTTTGACAGTACATAAAGCAGCTATTTAAAGCAATATACCCCCCAAAATCCTCGAAGCAACAAATTTGTATACATTTTTAACCCTTGATTCAAATTTGACGCCTGAGAAGTATTTGAGTAGGTACATACACTGCTAGACTCCAAATTCACTACAAAATTCCTACAATATTTATAACATTTTGGAGCAATTTCGGGTATTTAAACCGTGACCAAAGTCAGTTATATACATATAGGTATGTCTGGAGAAACTCGAAATCTAGGTAGGTACCTAGCTACCAAAAATATACATACCTAAATATCGAAAAATGTATGCAGAGCGCTCTAAAATGGATTGTCGGTGAAAATCATCAAAGATTCATATGAAGGTATCCACAATTAGGTATAATTTCAACGGCGTAATCTTCTTAAAAGAAAATTTCAATAAAAATCAAGTTTATGAGGATAAAGCACGTTTGTGTTGTACGGGTTTAGAGTTCATGGAAAAGAATAACTGATATGTCCTGATTATGCACACAAATGAGCTGACAGAAAATTGACGAATTTGGTAAGGAGTAGGCATCTATTTGTGGGTATTTTGAGCGTCGGAGACATTTTAAACCCTCAACGTAATTTCTGTAGTCTCGTGAAGATTTTCCAAGGGACAGTCCTCCCGACAGGACTCTTAACAGGACGTTTTTCTTGTAAATTCCCAACAAGTGCCCAGATGGTCCCGTACCCAAAGGCAAAACGCGGTCTGGCAAGAAGGGCGGCCAGACAGGGCCGTATTGAATTATTCAATCCCAAAGGTTTATTCCTAACTCGGTGGACCAGATAGGTAGTTAGGCCTTGGATGGTAACATATTCAAAACAAGTTCCTTTACCTTCACTTATCCGTCACAAATAATGCCGCATTTTATGCACCCCCTCCTTCTTTCAACCTCTTTTTCCCTTTGTCATCCCGAACGCTAATTTCATCATTATCCAACAGTAAAACCTCAAATTAAGGACATCCCGTAATTGCAACCACATTTTACCGTTTTTACTCGCGCACTCAATTCATATTCAATTAGTCCCCCTTTTTCCTTACAAAACACGAAAAGCCGCCTAAAATATTCAATACTAATCTACTCTCGGCTTTTTCATTCGTCCAATGCACTTCGCATACCCTTATGAAAAATGCATTACGGTGCATTCTGCAACGATGCATATTTTAGCATCGCCCGCGCCACTATGACCCGTCAATATGACTTTTAAAGCTTGTTTTACCAACAACGAACGTTTTTCGAGTCGATGAAAAATTCACGAAGAAACCCGATTGACCGTGTTGTGCATTATTTTGCTCAAAACAGGGGTTCTGGTGAAAAATCTAATTTATTTTAATTCCGAGATGGGGTTTTCCCACCTTTCCAATTATAAATAATATCGTAGCGTTATTGACCATTCGTTATGACCTAATAGTTATGTTGATTTTTTTGAGACGTAATAAAATAGCTGCTTTGGTACTAAACATAATTTATGAATTTAAATTTTGAGCTGAGTGGTGACCAAACAGAGGAGGTACCTAACATAACCGTGTCAAAGTCGGGTTGAGAATGAGGAAAATTGACAGTACATAATGGGAACGTTTTACGATTTGCACAATTTCCGCGCCAGTGTTGTTTTTATGCTCATTATGGACAGAACAAGAGTGCAAAAACCATAATCATAATCCGTAGAGGAGTGTTTCATTAACACCCTTTTTGTCGTAAAACACCGACGAGGGGAAAACGTGGAAACGTTGGGGAGGAAACATAAATGTAAAAAAAAACCGTAAAAAAATTAAAAATTTACTGCTCGTTGAAACCGTTTAGATAAAAACGGGTTATGAGCTCGAAGTTCTTTCT
>JAEMON010000009.1:11849042-11866905 GCA_030264115.1 Lygus lineolaris | reverse complement strand
AGAAAAGATCAAAACCTCAAAAAGGTATAAACTTTGGAATTTCAGAACTAAATCCCAACTAATTATGCAGGAAGCTTCATCTGTCATCCATCATGCATTTCTGCATTTAAATAATGTGCAGAATTTTGATTCCAAAATTTAAATGCAGCTTCCTGCAATTAAGAGCTCATGTTCTCTTGTCTCTTGTACAGAAATAATGGAGAGATCACTACCGGCATCTCCAGTACCTTGAGAGGATTGGAGTGACCCCCAGCTAAATCTTTATTGACCAGCTTAAAGTGCGTAGAAATAGTAGAGTTGCGTTAACAGAATTTTTACTTTTGTGAAGTATAGAATTGTAGATTTGCACGGAAATGATCGAAACTTGCATTTGCAGGTCCAATGAAGACGTTGGCGTTCTGATTCTATCAGTGGGAAGCCCGGGTATAAATGTCAAAATCTATAGTACAGTTGATTCTAGCTGGTTTTCAGATGTGTACGAATCTACTCCGTAACAGGAAAATTATTTTGGGTTGATGAAAGTTTCCTTCGGAAACGGTACTGCTTCAGTATAGGTCTAATAATGACTAGTATCGTACTGCCACGTTCGTTGCAGTAGCGTCCGGCCCTTTTCAAACCATGAATACAGAAAGAAGTGATAGCGGGACTTGAAACAAGGAACTTGTGGCTTACCTGTATGGAGGCGGGTGTGCTGCTGAACGTGAGACAGCTGCTTAAACCTTCTCTCGCAGTAGGAACATTTGTAGGGTTTCTCGCCCGTGTGGACCCTGATGTGCTGGACGAGTTGGTGGTTGGAAGAAAAGCTCTTCAGACACTGCTGGCACTGGTGAGGTTTGTTCACTTCGGGAGGCCTCTGCAGTTCCCTCGCGTGCATCTGCATCGCGGACTTCCGCATGAAGATCTGCAATTTTACAATCAGTATCAGGAAATTGACCTCTACGAAGTACTTCATCAAATACTACTACATAAAGTACGTGGATGGTAGGTAATTCAGATAGGATGTTTGATCCTCACTACTTGAATAGAGCTAAAAGATGGAAGTATCAATATAAGCTGGTGGCTGACAAATGATCCAGGGACTGTGAAAGATAGTAAATTTTAATTTTTAAGAGCCTAAATTTTAAATATTTACCTACATTTAGCTCTAGCATGAGAAATATGAATGTAGATCCCTATATTATAGGTATATTTGTTAGATACTTCAGGTATAGGTATAGGTACTGCATAATACAGTTGTAAGCATATATATATAAACTATTCACTTAGTCAATACTGTGAACAACGAAAGTCTCAATTCTAAACCAGGATATCTCATGCAATAAGACCTTCAAAAGCACTGGTTATATAATGGTAGTTGTTGCAACCAAACATCTAAGTTGAAATGATCGATTCGTTCTCATTTCCCACGCCATGCTTTGTATTGGGGTTAAGAATTCGCCTTAGTTACAAAACAAATTAATGACGTAAGCTGAAACGTACAAGTTACTTAAGCAATGAAGAAATTACCCAGCACATAGAAAGCTATGGACTGCGAATACTTAGGTACAAGCGAAATAGAGAAGAATGAACAAGACAGCATTGTAGTACATCAAATCCTTATGTTGAGTTGATTACATGCAGAGAAGATTGATGAAGCTATGAACTTGTCATTCACCAAAATATAAATATATCATCGTATCCAAGTAGAGACGGCTAATGAAAATACATTAACCCTTGATGACTATGTGGTTGACTTGCAATATCATATTTCACAACCTAAAAATGAAACATCAACATGACGCCAGCGTTTTTCCTTCAAGATCGTTCAAAACGCTGGTTCTGAGCCACAGCAGGTGGTCGTGCAGAATGAAAAGCTGATTAATAAAAGACTATCAAGCGGAAGAATGGGCCTACGAAGGGCAGATGCTGCATTCTCGAGTAAAATAGGTGAAACGGCGAATAATAATAAGTTTCTCGGCGAAAACCAATGTTTTACTGCCCGCTCGCGAGGGCTAGAACAAAATTTACGGTTGAAAAATCCCACAATAACAATTTCCCCTCTCCTCCTCATTCGAGACAGCAACGCTCGGTGTGTAATTTTTTTAAACCTTCTTGCGCCGATCATAAAACTTCTAATGGCGGGTCGGAGTTGCAACTCGTGCACTCTTTCATATTGTTGGACCATTCTTTATTTGCTTCATCCCATCGAGGGGCGTCCCTCCACCCTTGGTCTATAAATCGGCAGAAGATATAGTGTGGTTTAGGAGTCGCCGAGGCCCACCATCGGGGGAGAATGTGATAAATAACTTTAATAACCTCATCCGCGCACCGTACATAAAATTTTCTCAGATGATTTACTCGTCTCCTAACGCGCTAGGTGAGGCGAACGTCGTTGGATATTTGATGGATTTCCCAGTTCAAATCCCAAAAAACTTTTAATCTTCAGAATCATCATAAAATATTGTTATGTTATTACGTGGTAATATATATATGATATGATATATTATTGCGATGGCCTCAACATTTTAGTTGCCTATGCAAATGTTTGAAAGTTTCTCCATGGAAATCCGCTTCAGACCATTCTAAAACGATTAGTGAAATTTGACACTTTTTCATAATTATTTAATTACCTATTATGTGTCACTGTGGACGATATCTCACCAAAGGATCGATCTAAAAAATACAATAAAAATTCAAAATGTCAATATTAGAAAAGAAAGAATGAGTTTGTTGGCCAATTTCTGCAGTACTCTAAGGGGTCAAATTTTGAAAATTAAGGGTAAAAAAACGTGATTATTGAGATTTTTGGTTTGGATTACCATCTTAAACATGAGCACATATACGGTATATTTGGAATCTGCGCAAAATTTCCTATACGAATCACCCACCGAATCGGCGAAAATGATTCTTTGAAAATTCTCGTCATGAAATGAGAACAGTATTATACAGACTAACATGGGCTAACACGCTACTAACTCTTCAACTTTTAAGCGGAATATGCGCCAGTCTCCTAAGACGCTTTTAATTTCGAGGTGAGGACTACGTAAAATACAAGTCTTATACAGAGGTGGAAGTAAGTACTAATAAGTACTTATTCAGTACTTAGAACTGGAACCAGGATCTAGCTGTTCTGGTATGTCATCTATAAATTATAAAATAGGTGGGACATTTATGTCTCATCATCATCACCACTATTGACACCCTTACACTGTGCAGCACGTTTAGATAGGAATGACTTGGACTACAGAAGCTCAGTTCAATATTTTATTCTTTCATTTCTCCTAGATCTAGAAAGAGGCCGAGTGAGAATAAACCACATACCTTCTGAGTGCAAAGGTCAAGGATTACTGTAATCGTTCGCAGTGATAATTCTATCGTAGAAGAAAGTAGACTGTCTCACATCGGATCCATTCTTTAATCGCGCTCGGAGTAGTTTTTGACGTGACAAAATAACCGAATGCACCTAAATAGGTCATAAAACCGAGAAGTAGAGACTCGGGTAGAAGCAGATCGAACTCGTGCGTTTAGTTAAGCGATAAAAGCTTCTCCTGGTCACGTTTCTTCTTTCCTTTTTGGGGAAATCCTTTCACTTTAGAAACGTATATATTATGTACGCCCTTATTCGTAGAAACGTCATCAATAATAGAGATCCCCCCGAAAAATGTTCATTAAACGAAATATTGAAGAAAAAACTTTCCTTGGTTAAGGATAGGAAACTACGTCAGAGGGAAAATTGAGACGTACTTCGGAGAACTCTTTTCTTCTTTGAAGTCGATCAGGATCAAAACCTTTATACACAAGGTACCTATACAATAGGTGGATATATTATTTACACAGTAAGTTGTTGTGTCAACAACTCATTTGAAAAGCACTAGTGTTGTACGAATCAACCAACACATCACATTAATCATCTGGATTTGCCATTGTCACTAAAGCTAACTGGAGCATAATCATCCAGTGAAAGGTGCATTTCAGCTTAGTGCCACTGAGCTGAAACTCCAGAGATAGTGGGTTCGAATCCCATTAGGGTCACATTTTTCCCCAAACCATTTCATTGTAAATTTACAGGACACTATCAGCCTTCTGGGTATTATTCAGAAGCATTGTACTTCACTTTTGCATCCCCATTTCACACAACTCAGCAGTGAAATACGGACTAATGAATAGATGAACCAATCACCTAATAGCGATGCTGACTAATATTACAAAAAAGTATGAGTACCGCTGTGGTATATATGCGTCGGTTCGCTTAACATCCCGAGCAAAAAGGAATTCACTACCCCACCAATCCGCATGAAATTGATTATGAGTTCAACATTAAACGAGGAACCCGAAAAAGGATTTTGTAAATGGAACGCCAGCACGTTTCGAACGCACACTTGATTAACCGCACCAGTGGGGAAATTTCGCAGCATTGCAAATCAGTGAAGCGCGGGGCCCAAACTATTTTGCAGCGTATTTCAAATGTTGCTTCCGCTCTAAAATCCTTATACAACACTATTCGACCGTGTACCAATTATCGACTGTTCGCCCAAACGTGTGGTTTCTGTTGTTTCGAGAGTAGCTAATGACGAAATATTGCCTGAAGGTGGAAAGTGATGATGAATCGTGTGTCTATGGGGAATTGTCCTACTTTTTGGATTTACGTTTGAATGGTGAAGAATTGAGTAAAAATTACACTAGCATCGATTAATCCGTAAAAAACTGAAGTGAATTTGACCAATGAGTGAAATTCCATATACCTGCTTGGAAGATTTACCCAGCAGTTGTGAGATAATTATGAAGGCTCTATCAGATGCTGCTCTGTACAATGCGTTCATGGGAAAAGTTAACGGCTCAAGTAAGAAAAACAAGAAGAAGAAGATCTCCTGGGGTGCCAGGAGATTCGAAAGAGATTTCGAGGAAATTGATGTAGTGCTCTCTTTTAATTTATCTTGAAAACAACGAAACTTGAGGATTCTGGCAAAAATAATAAGGTACAGAGCAATCGCTGAGGGTGGCTTCATGAAGAGGGAATGGACCTTTGTTTTTCAACCTTTTCCTGATTGAAGCTTACAAAGCTGCTCCCAAAAGGAGAAGATATTCTACCGCATCTTCCCTGGTCTGCATTAACAAACAAAAACCTCCACGGTTCTTTGATCGGGCTGGTGGTGGTGGTGGGGAGGGGGGTGTAGGTATTATCATAATTCATGGAGATCCTTTCCGTAGATCGAAGGGACTCCATGGGAATCGAAATGGAACTTAACGTTGCTATTGTTAGCCCCGACTTGGAAAGCAAAGTTATCTGAACTTGCGGTATTTCGGACTCGTAGGTACTGTTTTTTGAAATTATACCCATTTCTATATATGGGTTCTTGATAACTGATGAGTTAAGAGTCCTAACTTCTGACCCCAATGCCCCACGAGTTGAATTCTGGTTCGTATTTGTATTTGCATTTTGTTTCGCAATCATCAAAGTTCATACCGTTATGATTCCGACATATTGAGATAACGATCACAATATAACAGGATTGTGGATTTAGGTACTTTCATGACTCCTCCAGAGGGACGTTCGGAGGAAGTGCGAGTACAACTTCAGAATGCATACAATTTCCATTCCAATTGAAGTTCTTTACATAGGCAGGTACTTACCTATATTTACCAAAATGTTATAATCAATTGTTTAATGCTCGTAGATGAGGTTTGGTGAATTTTGAAAAGGGCCCGTAAAATACCTCTAATCACTATTATTGATTCCTCACTATCTATCAAAGCTTTATATTTGTGTTAGAACTCAATAAAAACTTCAAATTTTGATGACATTGTTAGTTTTTGTGCGATTCAGCTTCTACATGTAGGCGCAAGGCGGGCCCCTAAGAATTTCATCGTCATCGGACTAAAGGCAGCGTGTGAGGATGCGGAAAGGTGAATTTCCTGAATCACGGATTCTTCAGTACCTAAAATGGACTGACTTCGCTTAAATTCGGGGAGTAGTTCGGGTCAGGTTGGAAAACTATCAACACCATCATGAAAATCATTATAACCTGTATATACACCAATTAATAGTAGGTGTATGTCCATGTTACAGTGAAGAAGTAATACTGCCCACCAAACTTGGGGGACTTGAAAAAAATTATTTTAGGTGTTGGTAGGTATAGATTTTGTTAATTTTTTTTACATACCTACTTATAGTATTTTGCAATGCAATACGAGATGAAGAGATTATAAAGGAATATGATGGGATGAAGATATTTGCTGTTGATAAATTCTAACATTCATCCACTATTCAAACTTTAGAATCCTGGTAGGTATATTATTTGGATAATGATCAACGATTAAACAAAAAAAATAGTGAGTTAGGTTCAAGTCACTGTAACATGCCATTGTAAACGGGTTTTTCGTCTGACACCCTTAGCTAGAAAGGTTTTATTGACCGAGGAAGTAGATAGGAATCAAGTCATGTTTGGAGTTCTTCCACAGTTTTATTTCATGAAAGAATGACCCCCTTTAAATGATTGGAAACCACCAAAGTTCCAATAAAAAACGTTGTGTCCGGACGATCAGAACGATACAAAGTTGCGGTAGCCGATACGAAAAACACATGGCGACATTTCATAAAGTTGCCTGTATCGGTCAGAAGTTTGCATTTTAAAAAGGAGTTGTACGAGGGAAACGAGGGGGATGGGAATGAAAAAGTAAAAACTGAACAGACGAGGCCGATATCATCAAAAAACGTGGTTCCCACTTTTCTCTACCGACCCTCGGAAGGTTTTAATACGGATTTATTTATCTTGACATTTTTCTTGTTAAAGAGAAGGAGGGTGGGGCTGTAGGGGCGGAGATGGAGGTGGGGATATGCCCCTCGACGGGAGTCTAATGGATATAAAATGGGTTCTTAATTGTCACAGGTCTTCCTTCCATTTACTAAGGTTATTAACTGTTTGTTATTACACCTGGGTTTTGCAGGAGAAAAGAGCGGGACAAATTAGAATTTCATCTGTTCCAACACCGTTTCCCCCCTCGCTCGTGTCTTCGGTAGGCTTCAACATTATTCGAAAAATTACAGTAGTACATAATGAATTTATTATAAATATTGTAAATACACACAAAATATATACGTACTTAAAGAGCATTGGAGAGAAACATAGAACAATATTAATATTCGTTGTTGTCTGTATGTTTGTTAATCCATTACACCCAAACTGAAAGACTGGTTATACGATGAGGACGGTCGCAAAATGATAAGGGAGTTCCTGGAAGTTACGCATAGGCATGAGACTTATCGTCACATAAGTACGTCGAGGGGTACGTCCCCTCCTCAAATTCCAAATACCTGCCCAACAATATAAATTGTACAAATTAATGTTGAATGCGCACCCAATTCCGGCTATTCCTAAATGAAAGATTTTATTGAGAGCTTCCAATAAAGGTGCAACATGTGGGGTATCCGATGATCGGGAGTGAGTTTGAACTGAAGGTTTGTAATCAGGGTTTTCAAGGTTGCTGAATCTGAATTTTAAGTCGAAAATGCAAAATCCCGACGCACCATAATACCATCTCATACGCTCTCCACATTGCATTGGTATACTCATATAATCGACTCGCAAGGTCATTTACTCCATACAATGCAATGCAACACAGTCCGCTGAAAAAATTATATGTACCTATTGCCATCTAGACGCTGATTTGACACAAACGACAGAAAATGAGATTGTAAATTAGGTATTGCGAACGCCCGCTATTTACAAAGTCATTTCGAGAGAAAATGTAATATTTATGTCTACATACGTTCCGGCAATTACATAGAAACCCACACTTCAATGAACGAACGTTGCGCAAAAATGCTAAGAGATACTCCAACAGTGATTCACAAGAGCTTGCGCGCGCCTGCGTGAAACCAATGCAGTAAAACAGGTACCTTCGGTCTAGAATAAAGTGAAATCCGCCATGAATCACTTTTTTCTTCTGCTGCGAAGAGCGGTCGGATACATTTCAAGCCATAAAATTTTACGAGAGTGGAAATCTTACTGTGACAGGTCGAGAAATAAAAAACCGTCCAAAAGGGCGAAAAGGTTGTTGATATGCCGTCGTCGGGTCGTTAGGGTCGTCAAAATGCTAATAACGAAAAAAGCCGTGGAGTCCTTCAGTTATGTTATGATGGGTCTGATAATCATAAAAGATCCATTCGTTGGGTCTTAGCCAGAATTGTCTCAAGAAAGAAACTCTTCGTTGTTCACATCTTCTCATACGTTATTCTACAACTCTTCTATACGACAGATTTATAGGTACTGAGGGGGACTAGATTTTATGAGTACGTCGAGGTTGCGATCTTCATTCCGCAATATTACCAAATCATAAATAACCCGGACTTCCGCACTTTTTATGACGAATCTACCGAAAATTTTGAGCTGGACAATGCGAAATTCCGACCCACTGGAATACCCCATAGTCCGAATTTGCCCAGCTGATTCGAAGGCCAAGCCATTAATCTGTGTAGACTCGATGTTAGTTATTTACTCTGTTTTCTATGCTTCTACTACATTAGGTAGGTATAAGTGTTAGATAATTTTTCAAAAATTTGTCTTTCCAAGATCATATAAGCACCTTCAAGCCAAATGACGAGAATCGGAGAATTAGAGAATATTCTAAAATCAACCCTGATGATGATATCACAATCGAAAATACATTCTATAGATCTGAATTCGTCACCTTTTCTCATCAATACTTCATACTAACTGCTTCTTCATACTACTTCTACTAGGATCTTCTTGTAATGATCTTAAACATTTTCAATTTTCTGGGTAGTAGGTACCTAAATATTATTATTTCAGACATGAATTACGTTTACCTCGTAATATCTTCGATAGTGTCCCTGCACATACAAAAAATTATACCGGTGTGTGTAATCACCGTGTAAACGGCGTATTTATCAAGATACATGCTATCTTTTATGCAACTACCGGGGGATAATTTTCCCATAGTTTTAAAACAAAACGACGCACGCACTTCTGTTTTCATTCACGTTGAACGTTCCGCGTTCTCTCAAGTGATTCATAAAACGCGTCCTCGGAAACTCACAACTCTACCTCTAATTGCCGCCTTCCTTCCGTTCATTTTTTTCATTCTTTGAATGAATAGTGGATATTGTAATGCTGAAAATTGTTGTCCCGCCCTTTAATGCCGAGTATTCTAATGAAGGTAATGAAAAATGGGAACTGATTTGAGATGCAACAATAGGTACTTGGAGTTTCGGTAACTCTAGGTTTCGAAGCCCAAGGTTTGAATGATGACGTTTCCCTCATTTTTTTTTCATACCCCTTCATGATATAATAGATACCTTCTTTTTATCAATGTACAAATTCAATTACGAATTCATCTGTGCATAGATTCAATGCAAACAGTTTGCTGGTAAATCACGGTCTGAAATTGTTATCAAAAATGTATGTTCTTGAGGTTATGGTTGCTGGTAGAACTGACTGTAGTGGAGAGCTTCATGTGATGAGTCAACTCTAGACGGGAGCATTGGGGCTAGCCTCAGCTTTCGAGGATCCCGAGCACCCCAGACCGTTTCTCTTATCTCTACTGGTTGCCTCCTTTTCGCTTCCAACCGACCCTCCTGGCGCTCTCTTTTTAAAAAACGACATAATAAAAGATACCTTCCTTCGCCTTCTCCTCAAGGCCGTCTCACATCGGCCGTGCGTGCTGCCGGCCCTGTAGAGGGTCGCCTCTTGAAAAAAACTGGAAACGGGGCCACTTTCTGCCTGCAATTCAAATCAGTCTGGGACTCGGGGGACATCCCCTGATATCCGCGTCTGACGTCTGGTGCTAGGCCTGATCCATCTGGGACATCATCACTGCATTTTGCTGGTTTGTGTCAGTTACAAGTACTTATATTGCAGAGCAGTTGCTTACAGCACATGTACACTGCACATTGGAGTGTCTCATTGATGATTGTCAGTCATATCTCTGTACCGCTAATATTCGTAAGGTAACTACTCTATACGTCAATAGTCACGTCAACACGGCATTTAGCTGATTATAATCAGTTAAAAGTTCAGCTTACAATTTTTACGAGTAGAGCGAAATTGAATAAACGCAGCTCTATCTCATTAATGATCGCCAGTAACATCCCTTTGCCAACAAGGTACGTCCACAAGTTAACTATTTTAAGTAGGTATGTCAATGGTGCTGCTTGTTTGTAACATCTCTGTGCCTTTGAGTTAGCCTGTAATAGTTGTGTCTCTACAGCTAGTCTGCAAACTATGGCAACCTCTCAATTCTATAGTGACTACCGACTTCAGTGCTCTTAAGAGGGTGTATTTCTACAGTACAGAACAGCAATAAATGTTCTTATTGCTATTTATTCTTCTACACTCTTATTGCTGTTACTTATTCACCAGTCCATCTTAGAATAGAATATTTATTTATTTATTTAACAATATGGGATAGAAATCCCGGTTACAGATGCAAACAATACAAAATTCTGGATCCGCTCATCAAAAAATAAAAATAAAAATTAAATGAATCTCTAATAATAATAGAATAATACTTATCTCCTGAAATCTCTCTCGCCGAAGAAAACTGTCTCTCTCTCGGGTCTCTAGAATAATACTGATTTACCTTACCACTTCTTAGAATAGAGCTACATCAACTTTTAATGGTTCAAGTCAATCTTCAGCAACATTAAACTGGCTCGCAGAGGTGCGTTATCAAACCTGTCAACGTTAAATTTTCTTGAAAATTTGAAGAAACAAAATTCGTACAGTTTCTTCAAAAAAGATCTAGTTTCAATAGTACCCTTGTAAAAGAAATATATTTCCAATCCTCCTGACACTTTAAAATCACCCCAGCACACTCAAAAAAGCTTCCGCCAAGTTCACGTCAAAACTTGGGAAAATATTTGAATATTTTATTACTGACTGACGTTGCTGGAGAGTTCTCGTTCACGGAATTGTCTTGATTCAATGTTCCCCATCAAGAAAAGGGTTGTGAGATAAAGAACCCACGGAAATCTCGCACGATGAAATATGCAAACGAGTTTTTTCGTTGTTCAACCCTCCGAGGAACGTCCGGTGGTCAGACGGCACGTGAACTTTCAAGTGAACCCTCCCAGCAAGCTGATTTTTTTTTTTTTTTTTGCTGAATAAAGTAACAGGTAGGAGTCTAATCCATTAGGCTCTCATTACGAGAAGGAAGTAAAAAGGGTCCCCTTCTTTTCATATATTAACTATGGCAGATGGGCAGCGCTGCCCCCACCCCCTGACCACTTCTACCGTCTTTTTCAACCCTTTTTCATAAGGCCGCCCTCGCAAGTTCCCTTTTATCATCTTGAAGGTGAGCACCTGTGGAAATATCTAATCATCTCGTATCGGGGGCCTCCGATAACCACAGCCCGTCATGCATATGCCCCTCATTCATAATTTCTGACCGGGTGTCCTCATCGATTGTACACTTTTTGCTCACACCGGGGAAACCGCGTCTTCACTCTTCAAACACTCGACAGTTTATAGCTGCTTTTTATGATATTGTGGGCACGAGTGTTTTTGAATTCCTGAACCATGAGTTGAAAGGATTTTCTCTCACGAACAAAACTGGAGGTACATCTGAGAGACCACGTTTCATACCGACCCGTACTGTCTTACAATCAGTTGAAATGTACGTGGTTTGCGTGGTACAACTGGGGGATGAACAGAGACGATAAAACTGTGTGTTTATAAAGTTTGAGTTTCAGCCATCATTGGTGAGTCCGACGCAAAAACGACTTCCTTACAGATTTTTGAGTTGTTGACTGTATAGGTATCGATTTGCAAAATGTATTGCACCTATTAAACCAAGAAATTCAGATATAAGCCGAATTCAAAGATATAAATCGACGTCTGGGTGGAGGGAGTCAGAGCAAAACCGACTTTATTCACTGATAGGTGAATATGGTAGATTCCAATACTGCCAATACCGACTTTCTCCAATCAGCCAATTAGAGAGCAGCACTGCTGCTACCGCTCGGCAAGGAAATTGAAGTGCGATGACTTGGAATGCGATGAGATTATGCTCCTAATGAGTGGAACAAAGCCGACTTTGTGTTCGGGATGCTGGTGCAGAACCGACTTTCTCCAGCTGTTTCCGTGCAAAAAGTGTCATTTTAAAATTGTTGAATACCTCAAAACCATGGGGGGTTGTTTGGAGTCTTCATTTATTTGGAAGGAAGGTAGGTACAATTGTTTTTTCTTTGCCACTTTCTTCAGCCTTAAGTGACAAGTTTCATTATAGATAGGGCTCTTCCCCGGGAGAGGAGAAGGACTGAAAACAGTTTCAACTTAGAACTAAATAAACCGGATCCGCATCTTTGGTACAATAATAAACATAGAGAACAGTGGGTAAAGCCCCACCACCAGAAACTTACCGCAGGCTGAAGAAAGTGGCAGAGAACGACCGAAACAAATGTAGACCTACCTATCTTCCAAATAAATGAAGCCTCCAAACACATACTTTCCCAAACGGAAAATGGTTTTGCCAACCCATCATCCCAAGAGATTTTCTGATTTACTTCCACTATACTGAAAATTAAACGAAATTTATTTTCTAAAAATCAATAGGTACAACTGAACTCGAAAAACGTTATTCGTTTACTCTTATGTACAACCCATCATTCTGATTTGTGTGAAAACGTCTGTTTGGTGCCGGACCTTCTCTATGTGTTTTCATTTGTCATGGCTTTTCAATAATAATTTCAAACAATTGCCAATATCATTAATTTAATGCATATGGTGAAACTATATACCTAACCAACTATTCTAAATTGAGCTTAATTGAATAACAATAATAACCTCTGCAGTTTCAATTCGTTAGGAGTTAGCGTTCGATTGACATGGTTAAAACGCGAGGGAACGGTGGGAAAATATATCATGCACCAGTTCAAGCTCTCGTGAATTAGGGTTGAAATAATACAGTGGAATGATTGGATTCGAGATGAAATTTCTGTGTTGTTATTTCACGAATAAGTCGATAACGGACGGAGTGTATCCAATTGATGTTCATTCCTCGAATCAACAACAGAGCGAATTGTTCTGAATTGTGCTGACATTCGGGGGAAATGCATTTATGTGTGAACCACTTCGGGGATCCGATGCCAGGTACCAATCTGACCGCCTATAGTAATCACGGCCCTATCAAATAGTTCTTGTAGCGTAATAATTCTTGTGCCTCCAGAATTCAGAATGTGAACAAAATCCGGCATTTCACGTCCTTTCCCTGGAAGCTTAGTTTGGTAGAAACACGGCTCACCTACGAAAACTGTTCGATGAACTGCATAGTGAACTAAATCTGTTTTGTGGTTGAACGAACAATATAGTGCCTTGTACCTTCATGTTCAATTTTTCAAGTTTTATCTAAAGTTCACTGTCAGAAACGAAGGCATGCATGTCAATTAAAAAAAAAAAAAAATTTCCAACACATCTTTTGATTTCATTAAGGGAGCAGTAGCCTTTGCAGAAATCTCCACAAATCGCCAAATTATCATTGATACGAGCAAGCGAGTAAATAAAAATTCCTTCAATCAAGTAAAAGTCTCGATTAAAAATGAAAGGGATGAGGTTGGAAGTTGAACCTGTTCTATAATAAATTAAGGACCTAATCATTATCAACATCATTACATCTTGGTTACTTTTATCTCGTGGCTATTGAAAGAACATAAATTCATCATTTTACAATGCTACTAGACTTTTCAGCTTTTGACACTAGTTGTTGTCAAGGTCAGCCCTAAGATAGGAACCTCTTCTTCACCCTTCTCCTTAAAAATAATAAATTTTAAACAATGGCAAAAATAGTAGTACGATTATCAACTATATTTACCATTGTAAATATATCTTTCAGTAGATCAGAAAATAATGCACGGAAAACGTAACAAAATAAGAAGGATGAAGAAGCAGCTGACCACATTTTTCCATGTTTCTGTTTCTATATTTGCATCAAGACAACTATCCGGTGGCTTATAATCACCCTTTTTAGCAGTATATAATTGTAGATCTTCTCTTCGATTCCAGATATTTTTACCTACCAAGTCGGGTAATAAGGACGGGACCTTTGTAGGTTTACTAAATTGATACAGTATGGTCTCTGGTCTTCCCAAAGCAAAAACGGGCGCTTCCTAAAATGGATTCGCCTACCTCATTGAGTCGCCAGAAAGTCACGCTCCGCTGGTGGAGGACAATCGTCCGGAAAAAACTCTCTCACTCCCTCGTGCCATTTTGTTTTCTGTTACAATGACGGAGGTCTCCCTGTACACGCTAAGCTATCACGAAAACCCAGAAAAATGCCCCAACAATTTGCCTATCAGACTCCTCTCCTTCCTGCGATCAAGACCTTCTCTGGCTTTCTATGTTTAAGCATCAACTTAGGGAAATTGAACCATTGAACACGCTATCAAGACCAATATGGAAAAAGACGGCGTCAATCTGCCTGCTGGACGCTACTTATTTTTTGTGTTAAAGCACCAGCGTATAGGAAATTTTGAAACACTGAATACTGCACCGACCAACAAATCAAGCAACAGATTGGAGGAAGGTGAATAACCTGTGAAAACGCTACACCTACAATACTGTCGAAAACAGAGTTCCCTCGATTTAGAGCTTCCTTGACGTCCTCGTTGAGGTTTTAGTATTTGGCCACAGGGTCCTGAATGAACTGTTGGGAATATAATATAACTTGAATTCCACAGCGGGACACAACTGAAGCTGATTGAGAAAAACTATTGAATGGGAAGGAGTGATAATTTGTACTTGTTCGCTGGGAGATCAAAGACAATTTCCAAGTGGGGGTGGCAGTCACGTGTTTATTTATGTTTTTACCAAATTAGACAGAAAACATTCATGTAGGTAGGTACAGTATTTTATATTTATTCCAAGATATTATCAATTGATAAAATATCCGAGATCGTTCGATTCACGTTGGTTCAGAAGCAAAAGAATAGGTTGTACGGTCTACATCGAAACCTTCGATTAACCCTTTCACCCCTTACTCCAATAAGCGGTATTAGGTCTCGACCCTTTTTAAAACAACTTTGTTGTAAAATGGGGTGAAACGGATGAAGGCGATGTAGGATGAGGAAGGGAGGGGAAGAGATGAGAATCATGATTGGCGAATGAGAGGGTTGAAAAAAGTTGAGAAAACTCATGCTGTTCCCTAGATATTATTAAGGATGATGGTTTTTCTGAAGCGAATCTGGGCCGGATTTTACCCCCACCCTCCATAAGTTATACCCTGCTCCCCCAAAAGGGGGTCATAATCGCTTAAACCCCCTCAACTTTTCTTTTCCTCCCAGAAGTTTTTTAATCGGTCCAGTTAAGTGGGTGCATTGACCATCGCTAATCTTGGAAGACGGGGAGATTTTAGAGTATCTTTTTCATCACATTTTGATATCTCTGTCCGCAGTTTTTTTTCTCTATCCTTCTCCCCCTGTAGAAGAAGCACTTCTGGGGTTGTTTGTCGAAGAAAAACCCTCAGGAATCTTTTCTCCCGCGTACGCCAGGAATCCCGGATCTCCCTTCATTCATCGTTCCTCATTTTCCAGATGAGTTTTTTTCTTTTCTCCAACTCCTCTCTTTTTCTCTCGATTTTAATTGCGTTCCAAAGGAAGGAAGAAGGATCTTTGATTGGTAAAAAGCTTTTTCTTCATAATATAAAAAGACCCTGACGGGTGGCAGGGGAGGACTAACGTATTTTGAAAGGCATTAATACATTAGTGATTTCATGAATTAGCTCGTGCTCAATGAGACGATGAGAGAGGGCTTTGGTAATAGAAAATCCCCGAGTTCCAGACCGGTTATTGAAAGAGAACCTTCTTATAGCAGTTCAGCAAAATTATATTTTTCGTTCCTACCCTATTTCCGAAGAATTTCCTCTTTGGGAATGATGGAAAAATACTCTCAACAACTAGTTGGATTTGAGTATTTGATTATCACGAAAAATAACCAGAATGACCAAAAGAGTCATGAAACCCAGTAATTCAACACAAGTGATGCATCCATGCCTGTACATTTGGTATACCAATTTTTTCAAAATTGACTGGGTCTTACTTACCCACTAATTTTATTGTTTTTTAATCGGTACTTCGGAGCCATTCATTCTTACTTGATTATTACAAATTGGAAAGGCAAGTTTAAAACACCTTTTTATGGTGTTACGAACATTGAGTGTTGGCAAAAAATTAAAAAATGGTTTTGTTGAAGTTCTAAAAACTTCAAATCGTTTTCTAACATGGGTCGGGATTTGATATTTTTTACCTCAGAATCGGATTCGGCACCCTCGAAAACACCTGGATCCCAATTTTCAGCCCTGAAATTGGAGTAGTTTGGCTTGAATAAGCAAAAGGAAAAACGCGTGACGTCATTTGGAATGTGTCTCCCTCTCACGCTGTTCCCACGTGAGGGAGCGAGAAACAATAAGTACCAAATGATGTCACACGCTTTTTCCTTTCTCTGTTTCATCCTCTTTTGTTCATTTAAGACCCATCATATTGCTCCTATTTGGAAAGCTATCCGTTAAAACTACAATTTCAAAGAATAAAAAAGGGCGTACATTCCTCATTGCGTTTCAA
Organism: Lygus lineolaris; assembly: GCA_030264115.1. Taxonomy (NCBI): domain Eukaryota; kingdom Metazoa; phylum Arthropoda; class Insecta; order Hemiptera; family Miridae; genus Lygus; species Lygus lineolaris. The sequence goes on along the minus strand of JAEMON010000009.1, from coordinate 11,850,356 downwards.
CGGGGTTACAATATTGTAAACGAATTCGTAACCCCAATTAATGGGGTAATTCAAACAAAATAAAATTCAAATTATCCTCAGAACTTGAGAAAAATTTGTTCAACAAAGTTTTAAAGCTGTAGTGTGTAGCATTCGTTTTAATACAATAGATACCTAGGTATAGGATCTACATTATATTCTGCAACTGTTAGTTTGTCTGTTTGTAGGTCAATAACGCTCCAACGCCTGAACCAATCACGATGGGAATTGTTGCAAAATTATGGGAAAGTTCATGACCAGGTCTTAGGCTACAGTATCATCATAGTATGTACTGTAGTCCTAAAACCTCTTCCCTCATCGTGAAATCGGCCTTCAGTAGTGACGTTTATTGAGTAAACACGTTCTTAAATATTTTACATCAATACTTATTGATATCATGCTACAATGTGTTTGCCTGTTTGTTTGTCTGTTTGGGCTTCGAACACGTTGGTGCCAAATACTGTTCCGATGTTTCACGATGATCTGGGTATACACTCACCTTATTCAATCTAATTGTTAATGGGAGTATAAAAGGGGCTACCAAATATCGATTCATAAGAAATACGAGAAGAATAAAGTCGTTGAGTGGCAGTTCTAATGAAGTTTTCATAGCATCAATGGAAACGAAACGTCCTACCAAGGCTGTCTACTTTAGGGTAAGATACCCATCTCCAAGGAATGGAAGGATATTGTTTGATTTAAACCAGGCACTCGCCGGCAACTCCAGACTGCTCCGAGGCCCCCCGACACACATTGACCTCAAATTAGAAAAAAAGGATTTGAAAAAATAACACAAGAAAAAACCGGTTTACGGGCGTATTGAACCTGGTCAAGCTAAGCAAATTACTTTCTGGGACTGCTTCCCTCCCTTCCCCTCATCATACCCTCCGGTTTCTTTACTGATGCGAAAAAAAATTAAAAGTAAAAGCAGACAGAAAAAATGAAATAGTCGGTCTGTGTGCCTTATCGTTTCTCTCTGCTCTCATGAGCAATCTTTAATTACGTTTCTGACTTGAAAATGATTTATTCTAGTTCGCTTTGGTACATTAGGTAATTTATTTTTTCTTCGTTAGGTCCCCGTCGGTTTTATGGACTTTCTATCCAGATTAGTTTCACGGATGATAGCATGATATTGTGTATTTGATATATAATAATATACAAAATAAGTATAATTTGTTATGTTTGTATTGTTTCCCCAGCTCACAGACAAGACTTGCTTGAATGCGAAGCAATGTATCGACCAGAAAGTATTGGTGTTACTTCATTCTACCTACTGGCGCGCGGAATTATTATGAC